>OY728167.1:732409320-732624529 GCA_963277665.1 Viscum album | reverse complement strand
ATGCTTTGTGTGTAGGTGTTGTTTGGGCTGTGTGTGCAGGTGTTGTCTCATGTGTGCAGGTGTGTGCAAGTTCTGGGTTTACACAGGCAATTTGGCCTTTATCGGCGCTAATTAAGCACTGATAAATGGATAATATATCAGCGCTAAAAAAGTGCTGATAAAGGAAAACCTTTATCAGTGCTAACCAAGCGCTGATAAAGGCCCCCCTTTTATCATCGTCGAGATTAACAGCGCTTTTTAGCGCTGTTAAAAGAGGTTTTTAGCACTGTTATAATCTCTATTTGTAGTAGTGACCCCCCCCCCCCTCCTGGATATCCCCCTCCCTCCTGGATAGCCCCCCCTCCCCCTGGACAGCCCCCCCTCCCCCCAGCAGACCCCCCTGGACAGTTAGTGTTGGGGTACTACAGTCAGTGTTGGGGTGATACTGTTGATAGTTCTACCATTGAGGTTCCACTATTAGTATGAGACTACTTGATGAAGAACATAGAAATTTTAAGTCTTAATTTATTGAAGTTACCATGAATCTCTTCTGATGATGCAATGTAATATGTTCTTCTATGGATAAAATACCATGACATAGAAGGGATCATATTGAATAAATTCCCATTAGTATACTCTCTTGGATAGCCACCCTAGTTCACAAATCCAGTATAAAAAAGAATATTATAAAAATGATATTATATAAGTGTACCTGAGACACTATGTCATTGTTAAATGATACATACTCCGTTTTAAATTAAGGTTACTAATAAACCACCTTTTTTGATTCAAAATGAAAATAAGTGGTGTTTCTATCTCCATCTTAGAGCTAGTAGACCTGAGTCCTTTCACAAGAATTTTTTTCTACTCTATAAATCCTTCCACAATATTCTCTTTTTTTTCATGAGATTCATAAAATGTTCATCATCCAAAGATTATTTAGGTTTCTATCTAGTATATATATTTTATATTCTAGTTCTTTAATTCCTATAATGGATGAATAATGTAGTGTAGACCATTCCTTAACGACTCCTTTCAGACATCTGAGTTTCCTTTGTAGTATATAGTAATGATTTCCATACAATGGACAATATCGGTATTACATCACTATTGAGAAAATTCTTCTCGCTGAGTCTAAATCATATATAAATAAGAAACCTACGAGAATCACCATCTAAATCTACCAGTGAGAGTAATGGAAAGAGTTATATGAGATATCCCTCTTAAGTGGTTCCTCCTACTGCCATGTTTCATGACCCTAGTTTAGAAGGAATCACACATTTAGATAGATACTTGGCCTTAAGTTTGTTGGTCACACCACTAGATTCAATGTTAGCTTCAAAAACTCTCTAATATCTTGGTAGATCGTCATTAAAATATATAGAACTAAATAGTTTGACATAAAACCAAATAAGCTTCAACTATATGAGGAATTGTATCAGGGAAGAGACATAAAATTAGGAATGGAAGGAGTTACAAGGAGATAGATAAAGATAGATTATTAACATCCTCACTAACAGTTGTAATTTTCATGGAAGCCCAATCATCCTTTAGTATATATACAACTCATTCTCACCATACAATGTAGCTAAAATTCCACATCTACCAATATCATTAGAGATAATATAATCATGAGATCTAGGTAGAAGCAACCTGACAAGGACTACCTTAATTTTGAATCATTACTTATTTTTAAATATACAAAGATAGTTACCATAGGTAAATATTTACAATGCACATGAGTGACTATAAGGGTGGATTAGCATTGTTCTGGTTCTGAGAAATTTGATAATAAATTGCATCTTATTGTATATTTAGAGAAAGGTGGTGATGGATTTAGTGAAGACCAGTGGGCCTTAATAGGTCAAAAGAAATCTAGTTCTAATCGGGTGTACGAGATGACCATGTTGACTTACAGGAGAAACTTTTATGATTTATGATACCAGTAAGGGGAAGAATTCCCTTGGAATTTTGAATGTTGTTAACCTATTTAAACTCCCTATATAGGGATGACAAGAGGGATAAATATGTGAAGTCTACCTTTATTTCAATATCGGAGGAAGTTAAAAATAACAATCTATTAATTGAAAATCCAAGGTTATCTATAGAGATAATTCCTTTTTTTAAAAGTGATGTTTATAGATTTAATAAGGATGATACAAAAATGAAGATGATCAAATTATGGAATTGTATGGTGGTACTGCTAGCAGTGATACTAATAGATTAGTTGAATCTAGGAAGGCTAGGAAGGATGCTTTAACAGTGGTTAATATAGGCGAATATGGGTAGAAGTATGGGGACTCTTCTTTATATGTTCAATCTTGTATGACAGAGTTCACCTCAAGGACTCGATGATGTTTTCACAGAGTGTTTTGAATCCCCCCCACCCCTGGACCAGAGCCCCCCCCCCCACCCCACCCTGCAGACACCCCCCCCTAGACAGACCCCCCCTGGACAGGACCCCCCTACAGCACTCCTTAACCCATGAAAAGCCCCCCCTCCACTCCCCCCTAGATAGACCCTAGACAGACCCCCACCCCCACCCCCCGCAGACACCCCTAGACAGACCCCCCACCCACCCCCAGATAGGACCCCCCTGCAGCACCGCTTTCCCCATGCAAACCCCCCCCCCCACTCCCCTACACAGACCCCCCCTGTACAGCCCCCCACCCCTAGACAGAGACCCCCCCTCCCCCTGGATAGACACCCCCTGTAGACATCCCCCCTGGACAGCCCCCCCCCCCCCCATAGTGGTTCTCGCACATGCATTCGCACGGTGATAATCCAATTCTCTAATAAATGACCCACTGCTTAATAAAAAAACATGAACTGCTCAAAAAAAATACATGTTCTAATGGTCTAAAAAACTATCCACTACTCAAATTAAATAAATCATCCACTGCACAATAAGAGTACATGCAGTATAAAAAAAATGAAGCACAACTCATATTCAATAAAAGTAAAAGAAAATATTAACTGAAACAAAATAAAATAACCCACTACTTGAAAATATATTGTTGCTCTAATAATTTCATGACGGTGTATTTCTCCAAAATCGAGTGTTAGTACACCTTTTCACCTTGTATGCAAGATCAAAACCTTGCATGAATATTGATTATACTTAATATATTGAAAACATAAATTTGTGGTACATACTATTGCAATAAAAGTGGATTAAACATGAGTAAGTAGCATAATTTACAAAAAAAATTAAATCTGAATTCATGGAAAAAATATCACCAAATGTAAGAATCAATTTAAGATAGGGTGCATGTTTACTAATTACACCATGTGGATAGACATTAATTGTACCATAGGGGATATGTCATATATTTGTACATGGATTAGACAGTCTGTGTACATAGAGTGCACAAGCATATGTGAGAATACACAAGCATTGATTGGAGTATACAAACATGCCCCTGGAAGATAAGATAATATGTGTTCCACATGTAAACTCCATGTAATTTCACAAGGATTACCATGCTAGTTCTAGATGAGGACATTCCCAGGTGTCTAGACATGTTCACACATCATGTGAAACTATGTAAACATAATTTAAATTTCTATGATATATAAAACCTATTAATCTATTTATTTTAGACTCAGATTTAGGCCTTTGAGTATCTTATCTTGAGTATTTTACCTTGCATAGAATAATGGAGGCACTCATTTTTATAGTTGAGATATAGTGAAATGTGATGCTAATGGGGAATTCCTCTTAGTGATTCTTAGTCAATAGCATCAATCATATGTGGGATAGAATATTGAAGCAATTCGACATCATTTTGTTATGTAATACAATTAATGACACTAACGTTTTCCTTGAACAATCTAAAGTAATGATCAAGTGCATACTTAAATTGAACACCCCCCTCCCCAACCTACACCCCCCCCCCTCCCCCTTCCCTGCATAACCCCTGCAAATATCCCCCCCCCGGGACACCCTCTTGGACACCCCCATCCCCCCCAGACACCCCCCCTCCCTCCTGGACCCCCCCCCCCCTCTCCAGGATACCCCCGGATCTCCACAAGGCCCAAAGAATGTCTCTGATTGTTGTTGGATGGTGAAAAGTGTCAGGGTATCAAATTATAACCATTGGTAATGGTTTCATCCTCCGAATGTTAATAACCACATCAAGGACTCCACCTATAAATCCAACATGACTCATCTATACATCGGTCACTCATGCAAAAAATAAATTGTTTCAATATAAACGAAACAATCAAACATAGTATAATATTTTAGAAATAGTAAATGGTCATAAATCACATCATCACATAATAAATTAATAAGAAGAATCCCAAATATATAATAAACTAAAATAAATATCTGGGCCAACAAGGATTATATATAAACATCCGAAAATATGACCAAACCTGGATCACTACTAACTACCTCCTTATGACCCACAATCCCCCATACCATCCTATACCATCTATCATCATACCAACTCGAACATTAACCAAGGTAAAAGAACATAACCTGGGCTCTTGAAAGTAAACATGAAATTTTCATTAAACCTTTGGTGTATGCACGGTGTGAACCAAACTGTGCCTAGTAGGATTTCACTAAGGATTTTGTATAATTCCTTTGAAAAGACATTTTATTAATTATGGTTTAAAATATAAGTAGTGAATAGGTTTTTCATAAGAGGGTGTAAATAAAAAGAGTAACATGTCATAACTTCTTCTATAAAACAACTTCCATTTTCATTTTAAAAGGAAATGATTTCAAACTAAGGACAAAAGGAGTTTCAAATCCATTAAAACAAAACTAATCATTTTTCCTTTTTTCCAAATCCATATCTCAAAAGCAAACATTTAAATCAAACATTGTTCTTTTCTTTAATAATATACTTTAAAAACTATTTTTTAATTCAGTTTGAATATAAACCAAAACCATAACTGAAATGGAATATAGAGACATAAAATGCACCAAGATATCAATGGGAAATTGATAATAAGAAATAATTGAAGTAATAGTGGGGATACAAATAAGGCATGGGATGAGATCCTCTAATCAATATTCAATGAATTATACAAATCATGGGAAACTCATTAGGCTCTAGAATGTGTGATAGTAGACCTAGTTCATCATATTTCTCATTAGGACCCTATGTGAAATCAGATCATCCCATTAAGATTCCCCTTTCAAGTCTCTCCACGTATAAAATATACCCCTGTTAGGGTGCTAATCTCCTAGGGTACTATCCAACTAACATACACTAAGCTAGAATCACATGCCTCTAGACCTTCCATTATTTACCTAAGTTCCCATGATAAATAAATTTAGTGGAGGTGGAAAATCAAAAGAATCACAAGAATCGATAAAAAATTATTTTAAATAAATCTCATCTCACCTCAAACTCCAACTCCAACTCTCTCACACAAAATAACCCCTTTCATTTCATCCATATCAAAAATATAATACAACATTCCTCCTCAGGGGCCACAATTCAAATAAGTCATAACCAAAACAAGGGGAATAATGGATGGTCTGATACTCATTATAAAAATATCTTATATAAAGTGAAAATATGCCTTTTTAGAAACCAACTAGGAATGCCAAGTCATTTCAACCATTTAAAAACTGACTTTATCACCTTCTTTATAACTATTATATGAGAAACCACACTTAAAATCATTTGTAACACCAACTACCTTTTCATTCAAGTCATTTTAAAATCCATTAAACTAATTCTATTTCAAAAAATCCTTGAAAATCATACCAATACCCAAATGGGTTCAAATACCTTTTGTTATATAAATTATTTTAAAACAAGACATATAGGCATTCCCACAAATGCTTGTCATTTAAACCAATTAATTAAAATTTACAAAACCTTTATAAAAATTTTATTCCAAGAGAGAAAAACATTTATAACACTTTTTAAACCCACTATATCTATTAAATATTGATTTACATTGATAAAAAAAGGTTTTAGAAAACACCAAGCACAAAATGACATGCTAATTAAAGTAAATATACAAAAATACCTACCTCAATCCAAGAATAATTGGTTGTGCAAGACATATTAAAGGTGGAATTTCACGAAATGTCAAAACAATCGTATAGATTTGATACAACATAGCTATGAATAACTGATAACAAAATAATGAACACATAATTTTTCATAAAAAGGAGTAGGATGATCATCGGGAGGGGGTTGGCCACGTCAGAGGAGGTGGGGAAGCCGCCTAGGAGTAGCGTCGGCAAGGGGAGTTGAGGTGTCCTACATTTGGTGGCAGCATCGGGGGAAGAGGAACGAGGATTAGATCTCGCGGTGGGGTTGCCCCATTCGGTGGCAGTGAGGGGAACCGTCACGAGGGTCACCATTGTGAGGGGCACCTTTGGTGGAGGAGGATCAGGGAGAGGAGAGGACGTGATGGGCACTATCAGGGAAGGAGGTTCGTGCGCAGAGGGTATTGGGGAGGAGGGCATCATTGTGAAGGTCAGAGGGTATCATAGAGGAGGGTGTCGTTGTTAAGGTCGAGGGTTTGGTAGGTCGTGCGCAGAGAGTATCGAAGAGGTGGAAGAAGGAGCCTGACGATTTTAGGGAAAAAAAGAGACGACACATTTTAGTCATGCCCCGATCATTCAATTGTGTCTATAAACAAGCTATAGCCACATACCTATAAAATTGTGGCTATGGTCCATGGCTATAGCCTAAATTTCTAGTAGTGGTTCATTTAAAAATTAAATACATCCAACGGTTGGGATGGAGGTGCATTCATGATAAAGTTGGATGAGGATGAAATCTATCCAACGATTGAGATCGATATGAAATCCATCCAATGATCTATTTTGAATACTCTAGATATGAATTATCTATAATTCTCCTTATAAATAAATATCGGTTTCATTCAACCCAAATTCTCATTCCCTTCATTTCACCAATATCTTCCTATAAATATTTTGTTTTAGAAAGAGATGGTTTCTCAGTCTTCTAGCTAGTCTTTTGGTGAAGATGTACTCTTATGCGAGGTGTATATGGAAACTTCCTAAGATCCTATTATTGGTGTTTATCAGTCATCCGACTATTTATGGTCTCGTAACAAAAATTCATACAACAAAGGAAATAACGAGGGTTGAGATCTTTGAAGCAAGAGATTGTTGGAGTGTCAGATACAAGATATCGAGAAGGCTGTGAAGAAATTAAATAGATGCATCAGAAAAGTTGAAAATATGAATCTTAGTGGTGAATCGGAACAAGATATTGTGAGTAATTTATTATTTTTCTCTTTTATGTTTATATATGAAAATTAATAGAATTAACATTATGAATTTTTTTCAGTTAGATCAAACAAAAATCTTACTCATGTGAGATCCCACAAGCAATAAAGGATTTAGGTTTGATCATGTATGGAGCATGGAAATATTTTCTGAAAAATTAAAATAAAGTGCATGTACTGCAAGACAAATATCTCAAAAATAAAACTATGTATCATCAATCAGAAAATCCAACTCCTAAGTCTTATCCACCCAAATATCTAGGCTTGTTGTCATTTTTGTTGAACATAACTGATGGTGATGTTGGTGGATCTTATTCTGCATGACCCATTAGAGTGAAGAAATCTAAATTGAAAAGGAAAAATGATGAAAAATATCAAGCTATCATTGAAACTTTAAAAGAATAAAATTAATGGCTTTTAGAGATATTGGATAAGTTGAGGAAACAACAAATGAAATTTGAAGAAAATAGAATGGCTTTCAAAGAGTTTAAAGAGAAAAATAAAATTTTGTCACGAGATCCGAATAAAATCAGTGATCTACATTTTCTTGCTTTTATTCAAGCTAAACAAGTACAGATTATTCAAAAAAAAAGAGGACAATTTCACTAACCACTAGAGTAGCCTTTACAATCACCTTTAATGTCATTTTTTTAATATCTTAACAATATTAGGGGAAGTGATGTTAATTTACCAGATTATTATATTGTTATTTTTATACCTTTTCTTTATTTTTTGTATGACTATTGAGTATTATTATTGTAATATTAAATTTGTGTTATCTATTGTGTTCGGCATGTTGCGTTCATATTATTCTAAATTATTATGTTATTTTGTTTAATCTTGTATTTATTCGTGTAAACATGCATGTTTTTATTTTGTTCTATTTTAAAAATATATATACTTATTATATATATATATATTGATAGGTTCAATTTTAATTTAAATTTTTTTAAAAACCAATAACAGAATGTATTTCAATTTTTAGTTTATTTAATTAATATCTATTATTAATTTAAACTAACTTAAATGTAATATATATTTTATTATATTATATATATATTTTTCACTAATTATATGATTATTATTATATAAATTTCATTATGTATATATATAAATAACTGATTAAATAGAATAATTATGAATAAATGATTTATTTATTTGATTAAAAATTACAAAAAAATAAGATGAATAATAATAATATTTTTCATATATTAAAAAGAATATTAATAATATTATTGAAAGAAAGTTAATAATTGAATATTCAAATAAAAAAATAATTAAATATAATGATTAAAATAAGTAGTATACAAATAATTACATGTGTGTGATCTGATTAATTAAGTGATTTTTAAAAAAATAGTTAAATAATATTTATTTATTTATATATTTAAAAATCAAGTTTGATACAATAATAAAATTAACTACGTAATTAATTAATTATTAAATTAAATTAAATGTGTACTCATTATTTAATAATATAAAATAAAATAAAATAAAATTTTCTGTTATTTAAATCGATATTCAATTAAAAATGAAGAAAATTACAATGGATACTCAATTACAATTGGTTTTATAAATCAACACATCGCTTTCATAAATGCTTGATTAATGTATTGTAGAGTACGATATAAGAATCCTTATCCTTTATTATTCTCTGTTGACTAAGTACTGAAATCAAACAATTTCATCTATTGTTAACTCAACAGTTGGAGTTGGCACATCCATTTTATCTATAATTGGAGCATTCAAATCACATTTGTTTACCCTTACTTAGTTTCATTTTACCCTTACTTAACTTTGTTTTACCCTTAATTGACTTTAGTTAACCTGCTACTAGAATAGAGGCCTTTAGCGGCCGTTAATGTAACGCCCCGACCCCAGATTACCCAGATTCGGTGCATTAGTACATAACATTGGCATGATCACAAGAGATCAAGTCCTGAAAGACCGATCGGTTTAGTAGCCTTGGAAGTACTAGATACATACATAAGTTTTACATTACATTATGAAATTAAAAAGCAACATTGTGTATCCTTTGAATGCACTCATTTCCCTTAGCCTATCGCTGCAGGTCAGTCATGATATACTTCTTCGCAACCTGGGAAAGATAAAACATAAGAAAGAGGTGAGATCAGATGCTCAATAAGGATAACAATATAGCGGAAATAAGTATAAAAATTTAAGGCAATGTAATAGACTAAAACAAAAGCCTTTTAAACTTAAACTTCAGAATAATATGGCAAAGATAAATCAAATAATTCCATTTACTTGTTCACATTGATATTCTACTAGTCAAATAATTACAAGTAATATCAATAGCTAATTTCATAATGATGAAATGCATAATGCTGGACATCATAACCACATAGTCAAGGCCTCATACCAAGACTACAATAAAAAAATGTTATTAAGGCCTTTTTCCAAGACACTAGATTGTCTCATGAAACCTACCGATGCATCGAGGGGCTATAGTAGGCCCCGCCCATCACTTACTACGTCTAATGCATTCCTCGTATGAAAACGGTGAAACATAACATAAACATTCGTATTAAAACTAGCATATGAAATGTTAATACTTTAAACATAAACCATGAATGGTATAAAAATAGCACATCCATAATCAAACATATCAAAAAAACCATTCAATACAGTATGGAAGATTGTATCATAATAAAACAACTTCAAACAAGCGTAAAATCCAACAAAGGATGTTGACATAGATGAAATCAATTCCCAAAACTATTTGAGTGAAATATATCTTTCTACTTTGAAATCATTTAAAATTTAAGAAATAATTTATTTTGAAAATATTCTTATAAGCTTGTAAGGGAAGCTTCGAAAGTGTTATAATGGCGTAAAATATTCACACCCACCATATAAGTTAAAAAAACATTATTTCCTTAATTTTGTTGAAAAGGTTATAAAGGACCTTGTTAGGAAAATGACGGAATGATTCCTTTCAAAAAAATTTATAAAAAGTAAAAAAATGGTATAAATGAATTTAACCCATAGTCTATGAAATAGTAAAAATGTTTTGAAATACATTTTTAGGAAACACAGATGTGGATGATAAAGAAGTCCCAGTAGATACTTACATAAAAACAACCTCGGATAATAAAGAGATTGTAAAATTAACTCTTACCTTGTACTTTTCCTTAGTTGAGGGTATGTTGACCTCCTTTATAATGGTTAAATAATTTTTATTAAATTATACAAGAACCACATACATAAATATTATATCAAATATGATCCTATAATATTGATTTGTTAATAATATTTCAGTAGTATCATTATTTTGGGTGTTGAGTGATTCGTTTTCCTTTATATGTTTTATTACGTAAGTCATGTTTGTTATGGATAGGATGTATTTGATTCGTATCCATAATTATATTAAGTTCTTAAACATTATTTTTTTAATAATCAAATGAACATTACTCTTGAATGGTTACGATGGGGAATGAAATCTTATCACGTCGTGGAGACGGTAATCCATACATACGCACGAGTGACAATATCATTCTATTGATGGTGAAATAATATGTAATTGGATGTTATATTATATATACAGAATCATTAACATGTTATATTTATTATTTACATCAATTATACATCATTATTATACTCATTCAAATAATTAAGTGTTGAATAACAAACTACACCACGATGTGGAGACGGTAAGCCGTACGTACGCACGTATGGTGACTTTGTCATTCATAGGATGAATAGAATAATGAATATGGTTGTACCATATTTATAATAACATCACGGTATGTAGAAGGTCACTACAAGAAAAAGACCATTTCCTGATGGTTTTTTTTTTGAAATGGCGGCGGTTTAAACCGCCGCCATATGGTTCTGCAGCGGTTTTTTGAAACCACCGCTAAAGTGTGTGTCGGCATAAAATACGCATCAGTTTCCTAGATTTAGCGGCAGTTTATGGTAATTGTCATAGTGGGTGAATATAACAGCGGTTTTAATGGTTTTAGCGGTGGTTATAACCACTGCTAAAAAAATATCAGTTTCGCCAGAGGAAACCGCCGCTAAAACCATTAAAATCGCCGCAATATAATAAAGGAATATGAAAACTGTTTAGCAGTGGTTAAAACTGCCGCTAAAAAATATCAGTTTCTCCAGGGAAAACCACCGCTAAAACCATTAAAATTACCACTATATAATAAAGGAATATGAAAACTGTTTAGCGGCAGTTAAAACCACCGCTAAATTATTGTCCATAGCGACGGATTTAACCGCTGTGGATAGAAAAATTCCGTAATTGTAGCGACGGTTAAAACCGCCGATAAATATATTATATTTATTTTTCGGTGGTTAAAACCACCGCTAAATCTAGATTTACAAAAAAAATGCATCTAATACTGCAGGCCCATTACCAATTCCCTGAAAAAAACCATTCCAATTGATATAACATATAACACATCATAACCACAATGCATCACAACCACCCCGCATCACAACCACCCCACATCACCACCACCACACATCATAACCACTACACATCACAACCGCCACACATAATTTACTTTCAATAAGGATTTTTATCATAATTACTAAATTATTATGAAGGGTATTCACACAGAAATACAATATTGCATGGGAAACAAATTTAATAGTTCGATATATATTCTTAGTCGTTTTCATATGTGGTGAGGTTATAAAAACATACATAGAAAGATTTATAAAAACCAAAACAACACACTATCTCAAAATAAGTCATAATTGGAAAACTAAGTAAGTGTGGCCATATAAGAATAAATAAAAAGAATAAGTAAAAATCATGTGATTTCTCCCTTCCCCTTAAAATTCAATTAAGCTTGTTTATTATCTTTATTAAGATGATGTACCATTTAACCAAATAAATACAAAAGCATGATATTTCCAAATGTACATATAAATAAGGGGAGATGAAGGATCCCCAACCTTGACTAAATCTTCAAGGAGAAATGAACAAGAACCAAGGATAAACCACCATTGATCTCAAGTGAATCACTATTGAATCCAATGAATAATAAGACTCCATCAAAAACCACCCAAAAACTAGGAGAATTACCACCATAATGAACTCTTTAATATAATAGAAAGATGATAAAGTAGTAATGGGGAAATAGAGGGCTACCATGAATCAAATAACTTCAATATAAATGATCCAACATGATCCAAGTGGTTTGGAACACCAAGGGAGGCAACTGGGGAAGGGGAGGATGAGTAAGGGTTAACCAAGAATTGAGGGAAAGTCTAAAATTCAAAACAAGGAGGTAATAAAAATCCTATTTATAAGTGAATCACACTGAACTCTACCAAAACATGGTTAATATCCAAAACTCATGTGGTGGGTTTGGTAAAAGTGTGATCTAGAACCCTCATTGTCGTTTTATCTTTTTTCCCATTTTAAAATATAATTTGTCCTCCCACAAATCTTAGAACATGGAGTGGTCTAATCCATAGTGGTTATTCAATATTCTTCCATGTATAGAATCCATGACCTAGTTCCCATTTCTAAACCATTTTACCCTCACCATGCCCAAGGCTGCAATGTGGTGAGCTTGGGTTTCCTATTTTGGACAGGTGGTCCTCCGATATTCCATGCCCACCCAAGGGAATTTTAAGATTCTCATGGTGCATAGGAAAACCACTAGGACAACACGCATAGCACCATGTCATCTCCAATTCATGGTTATATATCCCATTTTACACAAGAGCACGCCCAACATAAAACTACCTCTTTCATATCCAAACAAATCATTACACAAGACGTGGTGGCCTTTAAAAGGCTAAAACACCACCTCAAACCTCAAAATCACCACAAAACTCTCCCTAAAAATCTCCAAGACTTGATAATTCACAAAGGGAAGTTCATAAAGGGTATGTACCATTACACTCATTCTATTTATTTTGGTTTCCTTGTTATTTCTCAATTCTAAGTCAAGGTGATCATATTTTCCCCAAAATTATAAGAATTATGTGTGGATTGATTCCTATTTTCATGGGATACATAGTGATTCCTAGATCTCCTATCTCAAACCCAACCAAAAAACTGATATCAAATCCCCCACTTTATCTTAGTGATTGGGTTTCTTCATTCACATTGGTTTTTCATCCATAGGGTTGTCATCAAGACAAGTTCATTTCATTTTAAACATCAGTTTAAACTACATTAAACCTCATATAATAAGGTATTTTTCATATGATCTTAAGATATAGATTATTTTAGTCATTTTCACATGATGTTAAACTATGTGATGCATGGTCCATCTTGTAATACTTGAAACTTCTTAGAGTAGTCTACCTAGTAAGACCTGTCTTCCTCTACATATTATCCAAATCTACATAAGGATATTTAGCATGTGGTTCTTTATCCATAAACCTATGTTATGAAAAAAAATGAATCTTACCCTAGGAAAGAGCCTAATATGCATAGGGGTATTATATAAAAACTATATGTGGATTGATTCATGATGTTTCAATATATGTAATGATGTTGGGATCTCCTATAATAGGCCTTAGTGAAAATTATAATCACACTGTTTATACCCTAAAGGAGATACCCTTACTCATTCACGTCAATTTGTTTATTTATTTCTCACATAATGGTTCCCATGCATATCATCCTTCTCCTCCTATACATGAGACAAATTTTTATAAAGGACCTTTTTCAAGAACTGTGAATGGATTGATTCCTGTTACTATAGGATATGTTTTTAATCATTCACACTTGGGTAAAAAATATAATAAATTTAGGAAAAATGAATCATAAAACATGATTCATAACAAAAAATAATTGACATATATGGTTCATACCACACTCTAGAAATCAAGACATAAAAGGAAACATCAGAAATCAATAAAATACTTAAAAGGAAACATGAGAAATCAAGAAAATGTTAGGTCATGAAAATTTTTGGATATACAAACCAAATTTTACCATATTTGTCCAAAATATCAACAAAACAACTAATCACGGTCTGATGATGAACAAAGATCGTCACCCTCTCCACCTCCATCTTTACTTCCTACTACCACCTGAAAGAAAATTATATTGAAAATTAAATATTTTTGTATATTTATATTTAAACATAAAATTAATAAAAGTTTTCAAACTAAATGATTTTGAATTTTTGTGATTTACCTACTCACCACCAGTCGATGCAATACCACCGGTGGCAGATCCTGTCGTCTTCTGATATAAATCAATCAACTCTTTCTGCAAAGCGGATATCTGAGCCCCCTGGTCGCGAACTGTGTTTCGTAGAGAAACAATCTCTCTCTGAGTATCTCGGGGTATGGACTGAATACAACCAGGAGTAGATGCAGTTGCAATCCCCGGTGGCCTTCCAAAGACCTCATATAGTACGGGTCCCAAACTCATCTCACGCACTCTACCAGGATGCTCCTTCCCAAGGATTTTAGCAACCAGGTCATCCTGTGAGATTGAGTAGGACTACGCAGGATTGACATCCCATAGTTCTTTAATTTTTACCTATAAATCAAACAACAGTCATATTATAATAAATATATATTAACATAGTAACAACTCATAATAAGTTATTATAATGAAAAATGAGTTCATACCCCAACTTCTTTGGCAGGCTCATTAACAAAACTTCCATCAGATTTTTGGTGAACATTCAACCACACTTCTGTTCGGGATGCTTCGTGCCCTAAACTCTATGACTGTATTAAATAAATATAAATCAATAATTTAATATATTAAAAAAATAATATTGTCTTATAAATATTTAAACTAATGAAAAGATTACTAGAGCAGAACGGCTTCTAGAAAAACTCTTTGACCCCGCAGTGTGAGGGGTGACCTGCTTAGCCCGGCTTGATGAATTATTTCATGAAAGATACTGAAATAAATAAAATGAAATTTTATAGTAATGTATTCAATTTCATCTACTCTTCATATACATGTATAAATGTAAAATGAGATTATTATAGTAATATATATTTAAATATCATCTGCTTCTAATCACGATGTCTGTCAACAAAAACTTTCCATTGCTCTTTTGGTACCACATCTGGTAGCTTATCATACATCTGTTGGGCATTCAATGAAGTATCGTTGACATATCCCCACAATCTCCATTTAAAGTCTTTCAATTTTTTTCCAAGATTTTTCATTGTCCACTTTTGTGTTATCACATCAGCAACCGTAAAGTGGAAAAACATCTATACATAGAAATTCATTTTGAAAATATTAATAACATGACATTAAATTACACCATAATGTATTAAAATTACCTTTATTTGGGAATCAAAAACTTCATTTTTCCAACTTTCAGGCATATGTCTCCAATCATCATATTAAATAGGAAGGTAAACGGGCTCCGTAGCTAGCTGGCCTAAAATCTGGCCAAGTAATCCTGCGGCATCATCCATAGGGACCCCATATGAATCAAATGGGACAACTATCTTCTCTCTGGTAATATTCCATACATCTAAAATTTTTATATTTTTCTCCACAGTTTCATTGTTTCCATCTTTAATGAACAAATAGTTAGTATAAAAAAAGTGTAATAAATTTATTAATATTAAAATTTGTACCTATAACAGTCACCCTCCAGTATCCCTGTGAAAAACTAGAAGTGGTGCGCCGCTCCCCCACTACTGAGGCTCCTGAAGCGGGAGGCGACGACTGAGCTGCTGAAGGGACGCTCACAGAGGATGTGAGAGATGGTGCAGGGAGGCAGGTGGATGGTGGATCAGATGTCGTAGGGAGGGATACAAATGGATCGTCATCTATCGCAGTGGTTGATGAAACGGTATATTGCTTCCTCCTTGGAATTTATGTCATTTAATCAAATAAAATTAAGTTTAGAACATATATTTCAAAAAAAATATACAGAAAAAAAATTAAAAATGATAACATATGCACAGTATTAACAAAAAAAATATACATAACAATGATAATGAATGATTGCACAAATGAAATAAGTGGTTTCTAAATGAATGTATAACTGTACATACAATCATTTTCTCCTTCAATCATGTCGATTTCCTGCTCCATTACTTCATCCACTTCATTCATCCTTGCTATACTAATATTTTCAATATCATGGTTGAAAAATAATTCTGATTCTTGTTGTTGATGAGATTCAATGTCATAGGTCAAATCTTCCACTTCATCAACCATATCATACAAATCTCTTTGTTTTACATGAGCAACTACA
Organism: Viscum album; assembly: GCA_963277665.1. Classification (NCBI taxonomy): domain Eukaryota; kingdom Viridiplantae; phylum Streptophyta; class Magnoliopsida; order Santalales; family Viscaceae; genus Viscum; species Viscum album. Next base: position 732,608,126 of record OY728167.1, on the reverse strand, counting down.
CTCCACCCTTCATCTACAACATCATTCACATAATATACCATTTTTTCTTACGATGATAAGATATATGGATCATGCAGTTCATTATCAACAACATCCATCAAGTGAGAGAAGTTCACATAAGTAAATTGTAAGGAATCTCTTTTAACACCTCTGATAATATCGACCCAATTTCATTTGAATAAAACAACTGAAAAATTACCGCGGTAGTTTAATTCAATAATATCGGCCATCTTTCCCTAGTATCCCACTTTATAAAATTTAAATATACCACTATTCTATGTTTTCAAACCCTCTTCTCGATCGACTGTATGAAATCTAAAGCCATTCACGTTGTAAGTGTCTAACTTTATAACTTGTTTTAGAGGACCTTGAGCAAGAAACTTAAAATATTCTGACAACTCTTCTCAAGTATCAGTATTCATGATCTGAAAAAAGAAATACAATTTATTATAATTACAAAATATATGAGTCAACCTAATATTCGTATTTATTGCAATATTTATGAACTTACACGCCGTGCAAACCATCCTAAAAGTTATTTATTAATAGCTTTCGTTATATCTTTCTCATTTAATGTTTGGAATCTCATTCATCTATTTGTTTTTATCCTCAACTCTTCAATAAATGGATCTTCAATTTCACTATTCAGTAGCACATATCTATGTACCTATAATAATTCCATTTCTATCAGTGTAACAATTGAGGTCCTCCCAACTGATCGGCCAATAGCAGGAAATATTTTTGATTTACAATGTATTTAAGATTGATTTAATGTGTCATCAACATGTCCAAATTGATTAAATCTTGTCTCAATATCATCCAAATATCTAGAACAAAAGGTAAGGCACTCTTCTGCCAAATAGCCTTTAGCAATAGAGCCTTCTGGCTGAGCTTTATTTCTCACGTATGATTTCAAATGCCCAAGATATCTGTGAAATAAAACAAACAAGCATAATTATGCATTTAATTAAGTGACAAAAATTGTTTACTTAACTGAAAAACATATAAATAAAGTACCTCTCAATTGGATACATCCATCGATAATGAACGGGGCCTCCTAATTTAGCTTCCTCAACCAAATGCACAGTTAAATGCATCATGACAGTAAAAAATGACAGAGGGAAGATCATATCCATTGCACAAAGTGTCAATACAAACCTCTCCTGAAGGTTGTCAAACTCAAATGGATGTAGAGATTTCTCACATAGTTGCTTGAAAAATATACAGAATTGGAGTACAACAGCAGTAACTTTTTCAGGTAATAATGTACGCAATGCCAATGGTAGTAACTATTGTAACAAAATATGTGAATCGTGACTTTTCAATCCATGTAACTTATGATTCTTTTAGTCAACACACCTCGATATGTTACTTGAATACCCATCAGATACTTTCACATGCTTTAAAATTCGAAGTAATGTATCTTTATCCCTATTTTTCATTGCAAAATTTGTCAGAGCATACTTTTCATTCTCATCTGGCCAGAAATCACGTTTTATGTTCATTGCTTGTAAGTATTTCTGAGCATTGAGATAATCCTTTGACTTTACATGCTCATTAAGAAATGTGAAGATCAAATTTTCATAGACATTCTTCTCAATATGCATCACATCAAGATTATTCCTCAATAAATTAAATTCCCAATACAAAAGTTTGAATAATATACTTTTTTTCTTCCATTGTTGTGTTCTGATTTCACTTGACGATGCACTTTGAACCTGTTTCCCGCTATCATTAAAATGATAAACCTTCCCAAATTCTATTTCAACTTTTCCAAGTTGTTTCAATATTTCAGAACCAGTTAACAAATTTGGAGGTGGTCTACAATCAATGAAACCATTAAATTTTGATCTGTTCAGCCGAAATCTATGAGATGCATCGTAAAATCTTTGATGGCACAAGAAACGCCATTTTCTACTGTGAGGTAGCCATTTGGGCTCAAAATCAAAGTTACAAATAGGACAAGCCAAACTCGTGTAAGTGTTCCAACCAGATAAATTCCCAAGCCCAGGGAAGTCACTAATAGTCCACATTAAAGCAGCATGCATTTTGAACATTGTTTTAGAAGAAGCATCAAATGTCTCAACACTGTTGCTCCATAACTCCTGTAATTATTCAATTAAAGGCTGAAAGTATACATAAATATCATTTCCAGACATTTTTTTTCAGGAATAATCATCTAAATGATAAAAGATTTTTTTTGCATACACATACATGGAGGCAGATTGTAAGAGATCAAAACAATTTTCCAAATTCTATAACTGGTACTCAAAGTCCCAAATGGGTTGAATCCATCGGCAACCAATCCTAATAAAACATTTATAGGATTAGCTGAGAAATCTAGATGTAATGAATCAAATTTTTTCCACGATTTTGAATCTCATGGATGTCGCATTAACCCATCATTGTTATTATCTACAGAATTCCACTTCATGTGTTCGGTGGTTTTCGATGACATGAATAATCTTTGCAATTGAGGATTTAAAGTAAAGTAACACAAAACCTTTACAGGTGTGTTCCTTTTCTTCTTATTAATGGTTGTATGTTGATTTAGACTTCCAACATCACCCATTGACTGCCATCTAGAAGAAGAACATTTTTTTCAATCCTATCTACTTGAATCCTCTCACCAATAAAGCATACAATCATTGGGACATGCATGTATTTTTGTATAATTCAAACCAATCCTGTTAACAAATTTTTTCATATCATAAAAAGACTCTGGGGTTTTTTCTTCAGGAAATTCATCATGCAACCATTCCAATATCATGGACATTGCCTTATTTGTAATTCCACATAGACATTTTATATGGTACAACTTCTACAAAAAAAGAAATTTTTGAATATTTCAAACATCCACTATACAACTTTTGATTTTCATCGTCAACTAAATCATGAAATGTATTTTCCTCAGTGAAGTTTTCTCTTACATTGGTCTCCACATAATCAAGAGGAGGATCCACTGATATGTTACAATCTTCATCTGGTTGTCCTAAAGTATCAAAAACATCACTTATCACGTTGCTATTTTTAGCACCCTCATCTAGTTATTCTTATATTTTTTTATGTTGATGGTGGTGTCTTGTAGTGCCAAATGCATCATTTATAAGGTTTTTCATTTCATTTCCCATTGTTGACGAATTTGGGAGCTCATTCTGTGGATTGACATCAGTGGTCAACCTTTCTGTAACATTCAATTCTCCATGCCAAATCCAACACAAATATTTACTAGGGAATTGATTCAATATTAAATGTTCATAAACTTCATATCTCTTCAACCATATTCTAAATTTACATTTAGGACATGGAAATATTATTCTCCCTTCAATGGATCGATTGGAAATTGCAAAATCTAAAAACTCCTCCCAACCCTTAACATACTGAGGTGTGTTCCTCAGTAATGTGATCCAACTTTTATCCATGTATATCACAATGTGCCTACACAATATTAAAAAAATTAAAACACATAACTATTAATAAATTGGGAAGGATATTCATATATACTAGTTGAAAAAATATATAAATATGTTAAATATTTGGAAAAAGTCTAGGATTAGATCAAAAAATCCTTAAAGACACTTTTTTCCAATATCCCATGGTAACTTAAGGCACTTTAAGATGATATCTGGCCAAGAAATTTCTCATAATATACCTATTAAGTCTCAAAAATACTATCTCATGTCTACCAAGACATCCCAAACTATATAGCAATTTCAAAGAAGAGGCATGAATGCCTTTGATACCAATTTTTCACAAACAAACCTAAATAACCTACCTAAGAGGCATATTATAGGGTTTCTATGTAGATCAAAGATTTCATGGATGAATAGATACATAAAAAGAAATAAGAATGAGGTGGAGAAAATAGAGGCATATTATATTTTTTAAGATATGCATGTGTGATAAGGGATACAGATGGAGGAATCATGGAGGAAGGGAAATACATTTTGGGATGACTGGAAAGTGTCAAAGGTGGAGCTAGAGGAATGGACTATAACGACCCAAACTTTTTGAGTATTATATTAACTTACTCTTAATGATTTAATAGAGATGTTAATGGTTAATGCAGAAATAGGATTCGATGGCTTCATCCAGTAGACTCGAACCTTATGAGGCCCACTTATCAGAGCTTGGGAAGGAGGTGGCATCTTTGGGCTTCACTTTGGACCAAGCCCAAGCCGAACTCCAGCGTGTCAAGCTTGAACGGAAATGGCTACGGGAGAAGTTCAAGTTAGTAGAGATTACTACTAGGGCAATGTTATCTGAGCCTCCCTCAGATTCTCTCACCATAGCACACCTTACACTTAGGTCATATGCTGGTGTTATAAGGGGATATGTGACGAGACCCTAGCTTCTTTGTGTAATCCTTTGGGATGAATAAATTGAGATTTCTTCCTTTAGTGATGTTTGTGAAATTTCAAATGTCCGGATAATTTTAGGATGTATTTTATTGATGAATTTTGGAAAAAGGATATTTTAAAATATTTATGTAAACCTTAAATAATTAATGATGTGTAATGATTTTCAAAAAATGGTCTTCTGCAAAAGTGTTCATTAAGGAATTTTGAGTCTAATAAGATCAACTTAATTTTTGATGAATAGTAAATTATGAATAGTGATCTTACGCTTAGGATTAGTAATGTGACAAAATGGATTAGTAATCTCACTTAAAGAAAGTTTTAATATAATTTATACACCTTGATTAAGTAATGTGATTTAATAAAATGGTTAAATAACATTTTCATAAATTATTAATCAAGTATTAGTTTTTTCGGGTGAATAGTGTTTTTTATTTAAAAATTTAATTAAAAATATTTAGAAAATTATTTTTATAAAATGGACTTTATTTTTGAACTTAGAGCATCGATATTATGTTATGGTAATTTTTTGGGATTTTTCTGAGAAAGATGAATTTTCAGTGAATAGTAAAAATGCAGTTTTAGGGTTTCGGTATGTTAAATGGCATCATAACTGTGTCATGATGATGTCATGAGATATTTTAAGGGGTGGTCGACTAAAGGGGATGAATTATTTTGTGAGGTGTCCCCAGTATCCAATACCATGGGCAAATACCATGGGAAAGCCCATGGTTTTTCCAAAACCACCAATGAGGTGTCCCTTGGCCATTAATGCCTTGTCCCCTCACTTTCCCTATAAATACCAAGCCCTCCTCTCATCCATTCGACTCCAAAACCATCCTCAACGAAGTTCTGGTCTCCTTAGCTCCCAAGGAGTCCTCCCAAGGTGCCCTCAAGACTCTCAAGGTCCCAACCATTGAGTTTTAAGAGTTACGTTTAAGGTAAGGGATCTGGCCTCTCTCTTTCTTTTCAAGTAATCTCTTTTATGTCATTTATTTTATGATCCATGTTCTTATATTGGAGGATGTTATTTTATATTCCTGTTACTTCCCTTTTTATTTTCATATGATGATAGATCCCCTCTTACTCTCATCATTTTGTTTTATGAATGTTTAAGTGGCGCCGTTAGGCTGCTGAATTTTTAAGGGATTCTTTCACCCTTCTCATTTTTCAAGTTCTATTTTCATGTCAATTCTTTAAAGTTACTTTTTGTTATGTTGGGGTATGATATCTATATCTATCATAATTATATTTTATGATAATATTATGAGAGACCCTATTTGATCTCGTCAATTCATTTTTATTGAAGTTTAAGTGACGTCGTTAGGCTGCCGAATTTTTATAAGAGAAATCTTATTTTTGTCTTACTTCCATGTTTTTCATTTCAAATGGTATGTCCTTAAAATTTCATTACCATGATTCATATCATTTATATTCTGTACCTATACTATTTTTATAGATCATTTATGAGTGGGTGACCCATGTCCCCTCTCTTTTCAACGTTTTCTAAAACCCTGTAACGTAGACGTTATGCTGCAGAATTTTCGTCTCAAAATGCCTCTCTCTTTTCTCAAAATTATTTTATGTTATTAAGTGAATACTAAAATATCTTATTTCTACAGGGGTATTCACATATATATCAAAATTTTATATTTTAAATTCTGGTATTTACATACATAAAACCCGCTTTCCCTTTCTTTGGGTTTAAAGTGACATAAAGATCATGTCTTTAAAGCAGTTTTTAAAACGTTATGATTATGAAATGAAACCCATTTCTTTTATGATATATGGGTTGTTTATGAAATTATTGATGATGATATATGTGGCTCACATGATAATAAAGACATGTCAAGTGTGCTCCCAGATAGCGCTCCAATGCATTGGGTAAAGACTTAATCTCTAGAGATGACCATTTAGACTGATACCTTGGTGAATAACCTTGGTAATTTTTAATGACACCTTGGGGATGGACCTTGGTGAAACGAAATGATTTTCAATATTAAATGTTGTAGCCACATCTTCAAGTTATGAGAAATTTTATTTTCATTATTATATTCCTCATGATTTCTTTCTCATGCCTTAAGGTTCTTTTCATGACCTTATTGAAGTATCTCAAGTTCACATGTAAAATGTTTCTCTTGTTTCCCTTACTGGGCCTTCTGCTCACCCTTTCTTTTGATGTGTGTCCCAAGGTTATGAGATGAAGTAATGAACATAGTATGAACTTAAGGAGAATCCTTTCAAGTGTTTAAGATGAATGTTTTTGTTTTTCTCATGTATTATGTTCCTGGTTTCCAAGACACTAAACCTTAAAGATCCTCAATTTTGTGTAATGTAATGAAAGTTTATGTTATAATTAGGCGGGATGCCATAGTTGGTATCAAAGGATGGTTTAGTTATTTGTGGAAATTAGGATATAAAAACATTAGGAAGAACCCTATAGAAAAGTTTAAATATAGGAAAAATTCCTGGTATTTTGGTAAGTATTGAGTAAGTGGTTTATCAAACAAATACATCCATGTCTAGATACGAGCAGGTAGAGGCGGCTCTGGCACAGATGTACATAGGGGTAAAACCCGAAAACACTGCTTTGAGCTAGACTCAAACGGGAACTGGTGCACGATAATGGGCCTTGCTGCACTCTTTGTTACGACACTCCCAGGGGATATGTTTGGTTAATCACAAGCTTTTTATGAATCATTATGAAGGAATTATAGAGAAATGTAATTGTCTAAGCATGAAGTCTTATTTAAAATATTTATAAATAAAATAATTTTCTCACTAAGGTTTTATCATTTTAGAAAATGGAGGGCAATAGGAGGAACCGTGCAGATGGAGACTGCAATGCACCATGTGCTGACGGCCCTCCGATGGAAGCCGGAATGGAAACATTCATGCGAATGATGAACCAGCTGACTCAAGTTATGAGTAATAACTTGAATCAAGCTGAGAGGCCGACCTCACCACGAAGGGAACAACACTCTGTTGAGTCCTTTATGCATCAAAGGCCACCAACATTCAATGGATATACTGACCCATTGGTTGCGGAACAATGGATAAGCTCCATTGAAAAGATCTTTTCTGTACTCCTTTGTTCAGAACAAGAAAAAGTCACCCTTGCTATTTACCGCCTAGAGGGAGAAGCTGATCAGTGGTGGTCACTGGTCAAAAACACGAAGCCTAGAGGAGAGATGGAAGCTATGGAGTGGGAAGAGTTCTGGGGAATATTCTTTAATAAGTATTTCCCTCGTTCCATGAGAACGAGAATGGAGAAAGAGTTTCTCGAGCTGAAGCAGAAGGAGAACGAATCTGTCAGAAGCTATGAGATGAACTTCACCCGACTTTAAAAATATACCTCTAGCTTTGTCATGGATCCAAGTGGGAAGGTTGATATATTTTTTGGTGGACTGAGACCTCATCTGCGGAAGAATTTAGTCAACCGGGACTACGATAGCTATGAGGAGATCGTGCAGAGTGCAATGAAAGTCGAGCTGGATTTTGGTGAGACACAGTGGTCTCATAAATCAAATGACAATAAGAGATTGTTGGAGCCCAGTTTAGGGAAGAATTTTGATCAGGGAAGAGGTGGAAAGCAAATGAAACTTACCACATGCAATAAATGTGGGAAGAAGCATCCGGGGAACTGCTTGATCGGAAGTGGTAAGTGCTAAAAGTGTGGAAGAGGAGGCCATATTGCTCAGAATTATCATAGTGAGGTGAAGCCTCAACTCCCCAACACTAACGAAAGAGGAAAGATGGTTCTGGCCTTACCCGAAGTCCATTTCTTCAAGTGTGGACAGCTTGGGCACTATGCTAATCTCTGTCCAAATCCAAGGGCAGTGGAGGGGAATCACCATCAACCTCAGCAAAGGCCAGGGGATCAAGGTCATGTTTTTTCTATCACAACAACTGAAGTTGAAGCTCCGAATGATGTGGTAGAAGGTACTCTTGTTGTCCTCTCAAAACTAACAACTACTTTGTTTGATTCTGGTTCTATGCATTCCTTTATTTCCTCTAAGTTTTCAAAGAATATAGAATCAATCCCCAAACTGCTTGAGGTAGAGTTGTCAGTCAAGACTCCAAGTGGGATTATCCATGCATCAACAGTGTTTAGAGACTCTAGTGTTTACTTTAGTGAGCACAATCTTATCGCAAATCTAGTAGTCATTCCCATGTTGGAATTCGACGTTATACTAGGGATAGACTGGCTCTCAAAGTATAATGCTAAGATCAAATGCATAAGTAAGGAAATCTCAGTAGTCTTAAATAAACGACCTATAGTTATCTTCCAAGGAGAGATATCCCGAACTGATCCCTATCTAGAATCACCTCCTATAGCTTTCTTTATGGAGTTAATCAGTGATGATGAAGAAGGAAAAGGGAGAATACAAATAGAAGATGTTCCGATTGTTCAGGAATACATGGATGTATTTCCTGAGGAATTACCTGGACCTCCCCCAGAAAGAGAGGTAGAGTTCTCCATTGAACTCGTACCTGGGTCTCAACCGATATCAAAGACTCCATATAGAATGACAAATGTGGAGCTAGAAGAGTTAAAGAAACAACTCCAAGACTTGTTGGAGAAGGGGTTTATCTGACTGAGTGTGTCTCCTTGGGGAGCACCAGTTCTCTTTGTGAAGAAGAAGGATGGATCAATGCATCTATGTATTGATTATAGAGAACTGAACGGGATCACAGTGAAGAACAGATACCCTCTTCCAAGAATTGATGATTTATTTGACCAACTTCATGGGGCTCAATTCTTCTCCAAGATTGACCTTTGATCTGGTTATCATCAACTGAGGGTGAAGAAGAAAGATATTCCAAATACTGCCTTCCGATCAAGATATGGGCATTATGAGTTTACTATTATTCCCTTCGGCTTGACTAATGCTCCTGCTATTTTCATGGATTTCATGAATAGAGTCTTTAAGGACTACCTTGATAACTTTGTGGTAGTTTTTATTGATGATATTTTGATATATTCAAAAATTATTGAGGAGCATGAAGATCATCTGAGGGTTATTTTGAAAACTCTGCGGAAGGAGAGGCTCTTTGGAAAGTTTAGGAAGTGTGAGTTTTGGTTACAACAAGTGGCTTTCTTGGGGCACATCGTAACCAATGAAGGAATCTCGGTTGACCCTGCAAAGACAATGGTTGTAGAGGAGTGGACTCAACCCACAACAATAACTGAGATTCGTATTTTCCTTGGTTTAGCGGGATATTATAGGAGGTTTGTGAAAAAAATTTCATGGCTTTCTAATCTGCTAACCAAGTTGACTCGAAAAGGGGTTAAGTTCATCTGGACAAAGGAATGCGAGGAAAGTTTCCAAGAGCTGAAGAAGAGATTGGTTACTGCACCTGTGTTAACACTACCCTCTATTGAAGAACGATTCGTTATTTTTAGCGATGCATCTCTAAAAGGGATTGGGTGCGTCCTCATGAAAAATGACAAGGTAATTGCTTATGCATCTCGACAGTTGAAGATTCATGAGTAGAATTATCCTACGCATGATCTAGAGCTAGCGGTAGTTTTTTTTTATTGATCTAAAGATATGGAGGCACTATCTTTATGGGGAGAAATGTGATATATACACTGACCACCAAAGTTTAAAGTATATTTTCACACAGAAAGAATTGAACATGAGACAAAGGAGATGGTTGGAGCTTATTAAATACTATGATTGTTCAATTCATTATCACCCTGGAAGAACAAACAAAGTTGCGGATGCGTTAAGCAGGAAAGACCCTGTTGTTCTGGAAACAATGAGGATCCTAGGAGATCCCTTGATTAAAGATTTAGTAAAACTGGGCATGGTAATTATAAGTAAAGGGACATCATCAACCCTATCCCAAATTATTTCTCAACCTTCATTACTAGAGAAGATCAAGAAGGCTCAAAAAGAAGATCCTTTGCTGTAGGAGAAGTTGGAGGATGTAAAAGATGGGAAGTTCCCTGATTTCAATATTGATCAAGAAGGTGTATTGAAATTTCATACAAGACTATGTGTTCCATATATTCTAGATATAAAGAAATAACTGATGGATGAAGCTCATAGCTCTACTTTCTCTATACATCCGGGAAGCACTAAAATGTATAGAGACCTTCGTGATCATTATTGGTGGGATAACATGAAGAGGGAGATTGCTGATTACACTACAAGGTGTCTGGTGTGTCAACAAGTAAAGGCAGAATGACAAATTCCTAAGGGGGTATTAAAACCGCTACCCATACCAGTATGGAAGTGGGATAATATCACTATGGACTTTGTAACTGGTCTCCCGAAAACATCCAAAGGAAACAATGCGATATGGTTTATTGTGGACCGTCTCACCAAGACAGCCCATTTTATCTCTATTCGGGAAGATTTCTCTCTGGATCAACTTGCCAAGATATACGTAAAGGAAGTGGTGAGGCTGCATGGGGTACCACTATCCATCGTGTCTGATCGTGATCCAAGATTCACATCAAAATTCTAGAGAAGTCTTCAACATGCTCTGAATACTGAATTGAATTTTAGTAGGGTCTATCATCCTCAAACTGATGTCCAATCTGAAAGGACTATTCAGACACTCGAAGACATGCTGAGATTATGATCAATGGAATTTAAAGGTGGATGGGATCAACACCTCCCATTAGTTGAGTTCTCCTATAACAACAGCTTCTATTCGAGTATTCAGATGGCACCCTATGAAGCTCTGCATGGAAAGCGATGTAGAACTCCTACTTTTTGGGATGAAACTGGTGATAGAAAGCTTCTTGGGCTTGATCTTGTGCAAGAGATGACAGAACAGGTTCATTCCATCCAACAACACATAAAGGCTGCTCAGATTCAGCAGAAGAGCTATGCTGAGAATCATCGAAGGGACTTGGAGTTTGGTGTTGGCGACAAAGTCTTCCTTCGAATTTCTCCATGGAAGAGAGTCATGTGGTTTGGGAAGAAAGGGACTCTCATCCCTAGGTACATTGGCCCCTATGAAATCTTTGATCGCATAGGAGCAGTGGCCTATCGTCTAGAACTTCCACCGAACCTAGCTCAAGTTCACAATGTCTTCCATGTATCTCTCTTGAGGAAGTACATACCCGACCCTTCGCATGTACTGAACCCAGAGGTGGTACAACTGGAACATGAACTCTCTTGTGAGGAGCAGCCAGTGGAGATCTTAGACCGTAGAGACAAGGTTCTACGAAACAAGACTACTCACCTTGTGAAAGTGTTGTGGAGGAATCATAAATATGAAGAAGCGACTTGGGAGCCTGAGGAAACGATGAAGCAAAAGTACCCTCGCCTTTTCAACTAGGCCTCAAGTATAAATTTCGGGGATGAAATTTCTTAAGGGGGGAATAATGTAACGAACCAAACTTTTTGAGTAGTATATTAACTTACTCTTAATGATTTAATAGATATGTTAATGGTTAATGCAGAAAGAGGAGTCGATGGATTCATCCAGTAGACTCGAACCTTATGAGGCCCACTTATCAGAGCTTGGGAAGGAGGTTCCATCTTTGGGCTTCGCTTTGGACCAAGCCCAAGCTGAACTCCAGCATATCAAGCTTGAACGGAAATGGCTACGGGAGAAGTTCAAGTTAGTATAGATTACTACTAGGGAAATGTTATCTGAGCCTCCCTCAGATTCTCTCACCATAGCACACCTTACACTTAGGTCATATGCTGGTGTTATAAGGGGTTATGTGACGAGACCCTAGCTTCTTTGTGTAATCCTTTGGGATGAATAAATTGAGATTTCTTCCTTTAGTGATGTTTGTGAAATTTCAAATGTCCGGATAATTTTAGGATGTATTTTATTGATGAATTTTGGAAAAAGGATATTTTAAAATATTTATGTAAACCTTAAATAATTAATGATGTGTAATGATTTTCAAAAAATGGTCTTCTGCAAAAGTGTTCAGTAAGGAATTTGGATTCTAATAAGATCAGCTTAATTTTTGATGAATAGTAAATTATGAATAGTGATTTTACGCTTAGGATTAGTAATGTGACCAAATGGATTATTAATCTCACTTAAAGAAAGTTTTAATATAATTTATACACCTTGATTAAGTAATGTGATTCAATAAAATGGTTAAATAACGTTTTCATAAATTATTAATCAAGTATTAGTTTTTTTGGGTGAATAGTGTTTTTTATTTAAAAATTTAATTAAAATTATTTAGAAAATTATTTTTATAAAATTGAATTTATTTTTGAACTCAGAGCATTGATATTATGTTATGGTAATTTTTTGGTATTTTTCTGAGAAAGTTGAATTTTCAATGAATAGTAAAAATGCAGTTTTAGGGTTTTGGTATGTTAAATGACATCAGAACTGTGTCATTATGATGTCATGAGATATTTTAAGGGATGGTCGACTAAAGGGGATGAATTATTGTGTGAGGTGTCTCAAGTGTCCAATATCATGGGCAAATACCATGGGCAAGCCCATGGTTTTTCCAAAACCACCAATGAGGTGTCCCTTGGCCATTAATGTCTTGTCCCCTCACTTTCCCTATAAATACCAAGCCCTCCTCTCATCCATTTGACTCCAAAACCATCATCAATGAAGTTATGGACTCCTTATCTCCCAAGTAGTCCTCCCAAGGTGCCCTCAAGCCTATCAAGGTCCCAACCATTGAGTTTTAAGAGTTACGTTTAAGGTAAGGGATCTGACCTCTCTCTTTCTTTTCAAGTAATCTCTTTTATGTCATTTCTTTTATGCTCCATGTTCTTATGTTGGAGGATGTTATTTTATATTCATATTAATTACCTTTTCATTTTCATATGATTAGAGATCCCCTCTTACTCTCATCATTTTGTTTTATGAATGTTTAAGTGGTGTCGTTAGGCTACTGAATTTTTAAGGGATTCTTTCACCCTTCTCATTTTTCAAGTTATATTTTCATGTCAAGTCTTTCAAGTTCCTTTTTATTATGTTGGGGTATGATCTATATATCTATCATACTGATATTTTATGATAATATGATGAGAGACCCTATTTGATCTCATCAATTCATTTTTATTGAAGTTTAAGTGACGCCGTTAGGCTGCCGAATTTTTATAAGAGAAATCTTATTTTTGTCTTACTTTCATGTTTTTCATTTCAAATGGTATGTCCTTCAAATTTCATTAACATGATTCATATCCTTTATATTCTGTCCATATACTATTTTTATAGATCATTTATGAGTGGGTGACCCATGTCCCCTCTCTTTTCAACGTTTTCTAAAACCCTGTAACGTAGTCGTTATGCTGCAGAATTTTCGTCTCAAAATGCCTCTCTCTTTTCTCAAAATTATTTTATGTTATTAAGTGAATACTCAAAGATCTTATTTATACAGGGGTATTCGAATATATATCAAAATTTTCTATTTTAAATTATGGTATTTACATACATGAAACCCGCTTTCCCTTTCTGTGGGTTTAAAGTGACATAAAGATCATGTCTTTAAAGCAGTTTTTAAAACGTTATGATTATGAAATGAAACCCATTTCTTTTATGTGATATGGGTTGTTTATGAAATTATTGATGATGATATATGTGGATCACATGATAATAAAAACATGTCAAGGGTGCGCCCAGATAGCGCTCCAATTCATTTGGTAAAGACTTAATCTCTAGAGATGACCATTTAGACTGATACCTTGGTGAATAACCTTGGTAATTTTTAATGACACCTTGGGGATGGACCTTGGTGAAACGAAATGATTGTCAATATTAAATTTTCTAGCCACATATTCAAGTTATGAAAAATGTTATTTTCATTATGACATGACTCATGATTTCTTTCTCATGCCTTAAAGTTCTTTTCATGACCTTATTGAAGTATCTCAAGTTCACATGTAAAATGTGTCTCTTGTTTCCCTTACTGGGCCTTCTGCTCACCCTTTATTTTGATGTATGTCCCCAGGTTATGAGATGCAGTAATGAACCTAGGATGAACTTAAGTATAAGCCTTTAAAGTGTTTAAGAAGAATGTTTTTTTTGTTCTCATGTATTATGTTCCTGGTTTCCAAGACACTAAACCTTAAAGATCCTCAGTTTTGTGTAATGTAATGAAAGTTTATGTTATAATAAGGCGGGATGCCATATGGACGCAGGGAGAAAGATATAGAATATTTTTTCATATGTTAGAAAAATCACCCAATTAAAATTATACATCTGTAAACGCACCTTATATTAGTTATGTAAGAATGAAACCAGAACCAAATGCATTGATCCATCACTAGTAAGGATAATTTATATTATCATGGGGTTAAAAAGAAAATTTTTGGTTAACATAACCATTTTATTAACTAGATTAATATCCATCAAAATAAATGGTTCAATATAGTCGTGCACATTGTGTATTTATAAGTATAATACATCCATTTTGGGTAGTATACTCAGTAGGACAATTTTTGGTGATTTAATGCAGTTTGTATAAAATGCCTACCAAAATACCATCAAATGGTTTGATGATTATATTTTCTATGTTATTTGAGTGTAAAAATATATCCATTCAATAAAAATCTCCAAGTTAATTGACTGTGTTTCATAAGAGGTCGCATAAATGTAATTATACAGAGACACATACTGTATAAGAAAGATAAAACTAACGTGATATGGTTTTATATTCAGAACATATGTTATATTTTATTATTTTAGAATATAAAATTAATATCCTATATAGAGTACTATGTTTCAAATAGTCGTGATTAACCACTCTATATAAATTTAATAAAGGATTCCAAATTAAGAAATTTACTTATTTGTTTTGTTTTCTTCTCAAATTGATGTATTATTATTGGTGGGTATTCAAGATAATTTATTCATGGGTGAATAAAAGTGGTAACAATAAGGAATTTTTTTATACCATTTCCCCATGCATTAATTTATTGATAGATCAAAATTTAATTTCTCACTTCTGAGTAGAGGAAGAAAAATATTGGGAACAATTGACCATAATATAAATACCATCAGAAAATCCATGGCCATGTTAGAGGTTATGCTAATCTAGAACAGTTATTAAAAGAATAAATAAAGAATTAACGCTTGATATCAGAATGTATGGATCCTAATTTTTTATAATTTCATGATATAAATCGATAATGTTAGACACAGAATTATTATAGGATTTATCCCGTATTGTCTCCTGATCTGGAACTCTCTCATGTAGTGAAATCAGGTCACTTATGGGACATCAAGCGTGCCTCCTCATATTACATAGGCTTCTAACTAGATGCAAGGGTGTGATGATATATCATGGATACTATACCCTTTTATGTATAGTTACAATATAGTGGAAATAAACAATATAAATAAATATCATTTTAATGGAAATAGATGAAAGAGTACGACATACTACTTGGAAGAAAAAGGATTAAGCAATAATCAATTAATAATAAATCATTTAATCGCATGATAAAATTTATCAAAATGGAAAACTAAAGGTAATAAAAATAAAATAACAATCTAACAAAATATCTTTGAGAAAGTATGAAAGTCATTCCAACTATCACCATAGAACCATGGAATGATAAAATGACGGGTAAAATACCATTGTATATGCATTTCAACATCATGTCTAATCCCTCTAGATAATCATTTCACCATCCTGAACATATCTGTCTCTATAAGAAGTATTGTATCTATTCATATCCCTTTATATAATCATTACAATAGGAAATTAATCCAATCCCCCTATATAAGCATTACAGCATTAAACTAAGCCAATCTCTCTATACAGGCATTAAAGAGTGAATTTGTGCCTAGCCTTGTATATAATAATTACAACATGAAACTCAAAATAGGTCACAACATTAAGCATATCTCAATATTATATCATAAGAATCAATGATTAATTCTAAAAATCACCATATGTCTTCCAATTTAATATTCATTTTCATAAAAAATTATTTCCAGTAATTTCTATTAACAATAATCTATTACTAAATCCATGTTATGTCATGAAATCACCTAGGTTTTTATATCATGATAAACACACTTTAATCCATTTTTCAATTAATTATTAATCAATGATATTCACACCCATGATTAGCCACAAGTTTTTCCATAATAGAATTTAATCTAAATGGATCCAAGGAATAATCCCACCCATGATTTATAATCATTAATCATTCAATTAATTAATGTCAACATTGTACTGGAAAATTTGGTATACTACGCATTATTAATAATTAAACATACCATTAGGATTGGTGGATATATTTCAAATAAATTTGAAGGAGAAAAGACTACCTGAGATGAGAATTAGCGAGGTGGTGAGGGGCTAGGGTTTCGAGGGTCGCTGGGGGGGTCTCGCGGGGGTCGGGGAGAGAAGGGGGTCACGGGGGTGGGGGAAGTGTCGGGGTTGAAAAAAAAAGTTTTAGCGACGGTTTAGTAAACCACCTCTAAAAAACCACCGAAAAAATCTATTAATTTTTTAGTGGGTACTCGAGTTATTATTTTGGTATGGAAACAACAAAGAAAGAGGAAGTTGAAGAAGAAAATAACTTTGAAAGAGGTGATGAAATAATTACCTCTTCTTCAGGTGCTTCCTTTTGATTTGAACAAAAGGGTTCCTTAGGTTGTCTTTATAATCAAATTAAGGCCTCTAGGTTGAAGTGAGGGTATTTGGTAGGATATTGGAGCAGGTTTTGGCTGAGCCAAATGGCTTTTGAGGTGTGAATTTGAGAGAAAGGTAAGTACCCTTTTATAAGAGAGGTGAGGGGCACTTTAGGAAAAGCTTGAAATATTATTTTACTATAAAATAATTTTCGGTTTCTAATACCTCCAAATGGATTTATTTCTAGGATAAGGTGGGTATGGTCTAAATCCTCTCAACCAATAGGTTTTAGGAAATATTAGGTCACCATATTAACCTTATCTTTTAGATTTAACTCTTAGTTAAATAGTTTAACATTTAACATGTCTTCTTGTATTCTTATATTACATGGTTAATAAACTTAATATAAAATTACAAGAGAACCTAAAGTGGTTCATTAATGAAATATATAAACTTATACAAGTCCTTTGTCCAAATATTATATTTTTATGAGTATTATATCATTTAATAAAATAGTATTTGTTTTAAAAATTCATTTATGTCAATTTTGACACTATTTAGTATTTGGTTTTTGTGAAAGTCATCACAACTTTATTACTTCTAAAAAAATACGTTGAATCAACCCTAACATGTCATATTAACCTAGAAAATTCATGGATGACATCAAAAGTTTAAATTTACATTTATTTTAATATTTATAATATTAATTATTTTAATCTTTCATTAATAAGGTAATTATTGCATCATCATTGTGTCGTAAATAAATTTAATCATTTAATGTATAAAAATTATAAATAAAATACCATGATGTAGGAAATATTTTTATATTTATAATTAATATTTATAGTCGAATTTATCTTATGTATAACCCTATATTAAAAATGGTTTAGTTATTAAAATTTGAATTTAACACTTTTAACTCTTCTTTAAATAAAATATACTAAATGTCATAATCTAATCCAAGTGTATCAAAAAGGATAATTTTTTTGTCCTAAGGTTTATTTTGATCAAAATAAACTTATCAAATAGAATTAGGACATGTGTTAGGGTAATTATAATATCATTTTTACCTTTAATTACCCTATTTACTTTTAACTGTAGTAAATAAAATTCAAAAGTTACTATTTACCAAAAATTACTTTCATCCTATTGAACCACATTTTACTTACTGATGACAACTGTGTCTGTCGGATTTTTGAAATTCAATTCATATAAGTGGTAAAATTACATTTTATGCAAATTTTCAAATGTGCCTAGAAGGTAGGTAAAAGACGTTAAAAAGTTAAATAAAAATTTATATATCTAATCTTATTATAAAATGAATCCAATGAATTACATTAGACTAATATAGGTATTATGTATCTATTTTTTATTTAAAATAAATTTAAATAATTATAATAATTATTTAAATAAAAAGTCAGTTTTAAACAATAACGTAATGTTTTTCACTATTCATCAAAAAATGAAAGTTTTCAGAAAAATACTAAAAATTCACCCTAAGCTAATTTTGATATTTAGAATCCAAAAATGAATTCCATTTTGAAAAATAAAATTTATTAAATTTCAAAAAGTGGGTATTACTATTCATAACTACTTTTTAAATGGCTAGTTTGATTGGTCATGGTGTGCTAGAACTCAAAGTTGCATACAATGAAAGCTATTGTATTATTCAAACAGAAGCATACCATAGAAGCTTGGGGTGTTACATTCTTCCCAACTTTAAATAATTTCATCCTCTAAATTTCTAGAATATTAATTCATAAAAAGATTCGGGTGGTTCTTCATCATAAGTTCTTCAGGTTCTCATGTTGCCTCTTCTATTTTATGGTTTCTCCAAAGAACTTTTACCAAATGAGTCATCCGGCTTCTCAACACTTGTTATCTAGTATCAAAAATCCTGATAGGATCTTCACAATAAGACAGATTGGGTTCCAATTCTATTTATCCATAGGTGAGTACATGTGTTGGGTCAAGCATGTATTTTCTCAACAGTGATACGTGGAACACATCATGAACTTTGGAGATACTTGGCGTCATTGCCAAACGGTAAGCTACAACTCCAATTTGTTCTAGAATTTCAAAAGTTCCAATATACTTGGGATTTAATTTACCCTTCTTACTGAATCATATAACACCCTTCTATGGAGATACCTTCAAGAAAACATTATCACCTACTTGAAATTCTAAATCATTCCTTCGGTTATCGGTATAGATCTTTTTCATACTTTGAGCTGATTTGATGTGAGTTTGGATAATCTTCACCTTTTCCATTATTTCCTCAACATGTTCTGGGCCTATGAGTTTTCTTTCACTAACGTCATCCCAACAAGTTGGTGTACGACATCTCTTTCCATATAACGCTTCATATGGTGTCATCTGAATACTTGAATGGAAGCTATTATTATAGGAAAATTCTACCATAGGTAAATACTAATCCCACATACCTTGAAAGTTAAGTGAGCAAGATATCAACATGTCTTCTAAGTTTTGAATAGTCGGTTCTGATTGTCCATTAGTTTGAGGGTGGTAGGCAGTGCTCAAACAAAGTTCAGTATCCAGGGATTTCTGAATACTTTTCCAATATCTTGATGTAAAATGGGGATCATGATCAGAAACAATCGATAGGGTTACACCATTAAGTCTTACAACTTCATTAATATATAGTCTTGTTAAACTTTCAAGTGGTAAATCTTCTCTTATATAAAGAAAATTCACTGACTTGGTAAGACGATCAACAATGACACATATTGCATCATTCCTTCTAGGAATATTTGGTATCCCCGTGACAAAGTCCATCGTAATATCATCCCATTCCCACTCAGGTATGGGAAGAGGTTTCATGACTCCTCTAGGATATTGTCTTCTAGCCTTCACATGTTGGAAAACCATACATCTTGACACATAATTAGAAATCTCTCTCTTCATGTTGTCCCACCAAAAATGTTCCTTCAAATCTATATACGTCTTAGTGCTACCAGGATGTATAAAGAAATTGGAGCTATGAGCATCATCCAATAATTCCCTTTTTATATCAGGTATATCGGGAACACAAAGTCTCTTCCCAAATTTCAAAATTCCATTTTCATATATGAAGTCAATAAATCTCCCATCATTCACAACCTTAATTTTCATTTGAAACTCCTCATCATCAGTCTGAGAACTTTTTATCCTTTCTAGTAAATATGGATTGGAAACCATTTGAAAAAGTATCGATATTTCACCTTCTATGATTATTATCATATCCATCTTTACTATATCCATGAACATAGGATCCCTTTCAACTCTCATCCTGTTTAGAACTCCATGATCATTTCTTCTTAAAGCATATGCCACCTTATTTTCCTTCCCTGGGTGGTAGTGTATTGTGAAATCGTAATCCTTGAGTAGTTCAAGCCATCGCCTTTTCCTCATGTTGAGTTCTTTCTATGAGAAAATATAATTCAAACTCTTGTGATCAGTATATATCTCACAATTTTCACTATAGAGATAATGTCTCCATATATTCAGAGAAAAGATTACAGCTTCTAACTAAAGATCACGAGTAGGGTAGTTTTGTTCATGAATTTTTAGTTGTCGTGATGCATAGGAAATAACTCTATCATTATACATAAGGACACAACCAAGTCCTTTCTTTGAAGCATCACTATAAATAACAAACTCATCATTCCCTGATGGTAGAGTTAATATAGAAGCATCGATTAATCTTCTATTCAATTATTCAAAACATTATTCACACTCATTTTTTCAAACAAATTTAACCCCTTTACGTGTGAGCTTGGTTATTGGGTTAGCCAATCGGGGAAAATTCTGGACTAAATGCCAATAGTAACCTGCTAAACCAATAAAACCGCATACCTCAGTTATACTCGTCGGTGCTGGCCATTCTTGGATTTCCCTTGTCTTTGAAGGATCAACAGAGATTCCATACTTAGAGAAAATATGGCCAAGAAAAGAAATCTCCTAAAGCTAGAATTAACACTTGCTAAACTTCCCATATAATTCATTTATTCTAAGAGTCTTTAGAATAGTGCTCAAGTGATTTTCATGATCTTTGTAGCTTTTAGAGTATATTAAGATATCATCAATAAATACCACTACAAAGTCATCAAGATATTCCTTGAAAACTCTATTCACTAGATCCATGAAAACAGAGGATGCATTAGTCAGTCCAAAAGGCATTACTGTAAACTCATAATGCCCATACCTAGTACGAAATGTTGTCTTTGGAATGTCTTCCTTCTTTACGCACAACTGATGATATCCAGATCGAAGTTCAATCTTTGAAAAATATTGAGCTCCATGAAGTTGATCAAATAAATCATCAATGTGAGGTAGGGGATACTTGTTCTTTATTATTATAACATTGATCTCCCTATAGTCAATGAACAACCTCATAGATCCATCTTTCTTCTTAATAAAAAGAATAGGGGCTCCCCATGGAGAAACACTAGGGCGAATAAATCCTTCATTACTCAATTCCTCTAGTTTTTTCTTTAGTTCCACTAATTCCATAGTGTCCATTCTATAAGGGGTCTTAGATATAGGCCTTGAACCAGGAATTAAGTCAATGGAAAACTCAATTTCTCATTCTAGAGGATATCTAGGTAAATACTATGGAAACACGTCAACATATTCTTGCACAATAGGTAAATCCTCTATTTGAACATTCATTTCTTCACCCATAGTTGTTTCACTATCTTCCTCCCCAATAATTGAATTTAGTAGAGCTACTATGGGTGGATCTAGATGATAATCAGATGGTGATATTTATGCTCTAAATATAAGGTATTATTTATCATCATAAAAAATTGTAACCTCCTTCTTCTTACAATAAATTTTCGCATCATGGTCCAAAATCCAATCCATACCGAGGATTATATCAAATTCAATCATGGGTATGACAATAATATTAGTAGATAAATCACATTTATATTCCATAATGGTAACTGATTCACAGAACTTTGTTGAAATGATACTTCCCTTAGGAGTTTTGACTGACAACTCCCTTATTAAGTCAAATTGGAAATATCTAATTTTCTTGGAAAACTGGGAAGATATGAAAGAATGTGATGATCCATAATCAAATAAAGCATTGGCTAAATTTAAGGAAATGATTAAAGTACCTGCCACCACGTCATTCAGAACTTCAAACTCAATAGTAGTGATAGCATAAGATTGGCCTTGCTCCCTTGGCCTTTTTTGAGGTAAGTTTCCTTGAAGATTAGGGAATTCATTTTCATAATTCCCCATTTCTTTACAATTGTATCATTGAACATCGACAGCCTCTTTCTTCCCCTTGCAATCACGAGCTTGGTGGCCTTTTTTTCACACTTGTAACAAACTCTCATCCCCTTTAGGCATGCACCATGGTGTTTTTTCCCACAATTACTGCAGGATGTAAATTCAACTTTTCCCTTCTTCCCCTTATTTCCTTTTCCATAGTGTTCAGTAGATCTCTTCTTCTCTTGTTTCGCTTTGAAGTCATAAGACTTAGAGAATTCTTTTTCTGTCTTGATAGCACATGAGACTATATCTTCATATGATGAGAAGGATTATGAGACTAATGATCGATGGATAAATGGTTTTAACCCATCAAAGAATTGATCAATCTTACTTCTTGGGTTATTTATATAATTTGTAGCATGTCTTGATAACCTTGTAAAGTTATCCTCATAATTTGAGACATTCTCATCCTCCTTTTGCCTCAGACTCAGAAATTGCCTTTCATATCCACTCGATGTTCACAAGGAAAGTATTTTTCTAAGAAAATATCTTTAAACTCCCTCCATTACATATTTGATACTTCTTTATCATCCTTTGTTTTTTGAATTAATGACCACCATTGATCTTCATCTCCTGTGAGGCGATAAACTGTCATGACAACTTTTTCCCTTTCACTACTTCCCAAAGCATGAAATATTTTCTCTAAGTAACTTATCCATTGCTCAGCTACAAATGGATTTGTAGTCCCATTGAATGTTGGTGATTGTTGCCTCATGAATCGGTCTAACATTGATCCTCCACGTTGTGGATCAGAGTGCTCCATACGGGTAAGGTTATTATTTATAACCTGAGTGAGTTGTCCCAATATGGTTATAAGATGTTCAGCACCAGTTTCATCACCAGCTCCACTATAATTATCTTGAGTAATATGGAAATACCTACATAGATTATGTGCGTTGATATGGTTTCCATTCCTTTCACTAGGTGTCATTTCTAAAAAATGGCATACACTAGGTTAGTTTATGAATCGCAATGCATAATTCCAAACTTGTAAAATACCTAACATAAATTGAACAGTTTATTCATATAATCCATAATCATAAAAAATGTTTTCTTTGGGGAAGTATTTACTCATAAATCCTTCATAATGGTTTGTAGAGAATATGTGAATTATCCTAAGCATGTCCCCTGGGAGTGTCAAACCAAGTGCGCAGTAAGGCTCGTTGTCCTGTACCAGGATACCCTGGGTCAAGCTCGAAACTCCTTGTCGGAGTTTTCACTCTTAGGTACATATTTTCCTGAACCACTTCCACTTATATTATCCAGACAGGGATGTATTTCTTGTAAAACCCACATAATATCTATATTACCAAAAAATTTGGATGTTCTTCTATACTAATCCTCAAAGTCTATCTTAGGGTAATGTTCTCTAATCAGAATTTTTCTAAATATAGTTTCCAAGCTTTTTACTAAACTTCATCTGATACCAATTGTAACGCCCCGACCCCAGATTACCCAGATTCGGTTCATTGGTACATAACATTGGCATGATCACAAGAGATCAAATCCTGAAAGACTGATTAGTTTAGTAGCCTTAGAAGTACTAGATACATACATAAGTTTTACATTACATTATGAAATGAAAAAGCAATATTGTGTCTCCTTTGAACACACTCATATCCCTTATCTTATCCCTTTTGTTCAGTCCTAAAAAACTTCTTCGCATCCTATGAAATATAAAAAATAAGAAATGGGTGAGCTCATATTCTCAGTAAGGATAACAATATAGAAGAAATAAGCATAAACATTTAAGGCAATGTAATAGACTAAAACACAAGCCTTTTAAACTTAAACTTCAGCATAATATGGCAAAGATAAATCAAATAATTCTATTTAATTATTCACATAGATATTCTATAAGTCAAATAATCACAAGTAATATCAATAGCTAATTTCATAATGATGTAATGCATAATGTTAGACATCATAACCACATAGTCAAGGCCTCATACCAAGACTAAAAATAAAAATGTTGTCAAGGCCTTGTTCCAAGACATTATATTGTCTCATGAGGCCAACTGATGCATCGAGGGGCTATAACGGGCCCCACCCATCACTTAGTACGTCCAATACATTCCTCGTATGAAAAGGTTGAAACATAACATGAACATTCATATTAAAACTAGCATACAAAATGTTAATACTTTAACCATAAACCATGAATGGTATAAAAAATAGCACATCAACAATCAAACATATCACAAAACCTTCAATACAGTATGGAAGATTGTATCATAATAAATCAACTTCAAACAAGCATAAAATCCAACAAAGTATGTTGACATAGATGAAATCAATTCCAAAAAACTATTTGAGTGAAATATATCTTTCTACTTTGAAATTATTTAAAATTAAAGAAAAATTTTATTTTGAAAATATTATTATAAGCTTGTAAGGGAAGATTCAAAATTTTTATAATGGAGTAAAATAGCTTCACCCTCTGTATAAGTTAAAAAACATTCTTTTCTTAATTTTGTTGAAATGGTCATAAAGGACATTTTTTGGAAAATGGCTGAAAGATTCCTTTCAAAAAAATTTATAAAAAGTAAAAAAATGGTATAAATGACTTTAACCCATATTCTAGGAAATAGTAAAAATGTTTTGAAATACATTTCTAAGAAACACAGGTGTGGATGATAAATAAGTTTCAGTAGATACTTACGTAAAAACAACCTCTGATAATAAAGAGATTGTAAAATTAACCCTTACCTTGTAATTTTCTTTAGTCGAGGGTACATTAAACTCCTGTATAATGGTTAAATAATTGTTATTAAATTATAAAAGAACCACATACATAAATATGATATCAAATACGATCCTATAATATTGCTTTGTTAATAATATTTCAGTAGTATCATTATTTTGGGTGTTAACTGATTCATTTTCCTTTATATGTTTTATTACGTAAGTCATGTTTGTTATGGATGGGATGTATTTTATTCATATTCAGAATGATATTAAGTTATTAAACATTATTTTTTTAATCATCAAATGAACATTATTCTTGAATGGTTACGATGGGGAATGAAATCTCATCGCATCGTGGAGACGGTGAGTCGTACGTACGCACGAGCGACAGTATCATTCTATTGATGGTGAAATAGTATGTAATTGGATGGTATATTATATATAAAGAATAAATAACATGTTATATTTATTATTTAAATCAATTATACATCATTATTATACCCATCCAAATAATTAAGTGTTGAATAAAAAATTACACCACGACGTGGAGACGGTAAGCCGTACATGCGCACGTATGGTGACATTGTCATTCATAGGATGGATAAAATAATGAATATGGTTGTACCATATTTATAATAACATCACAGTATGTAGAAGGTACTAGGTTTATTATTTTGGTATGGAAACAATAAAGAAAGAGGAATTGGAAGTGGAAGAATAAAAGAACTTTGAAAGAGGTGATGAAATAATTACCTCTTCTTCGGGTGCTTCCTTTTGATTTGAACAAAAGGGTTATTTATATTGTCTTTTTCATCAAAGTAAGGAATTTAAGTTTAATTTAGGGTAGTTAGTAGGATATTGGAGTAGGTTTTTGGTGATTAAAATGGATTTGGAGGTGTGAATTTGAGAGTATGGGAAGTACCCTTTTATAAGAGAGGTGAGGGGCACTTTAAGAAAAGCTTGAAATGTTATTTTACAATAAAATAATTTATGGTTTATAATACCTAAAAATGGATTTATTTATAGGATAAGGTGGGTATGGTCTAAATCCTCTCAAACAATAGGTTTTAGACAAGTTTAGGTCACCATTTTAACCTTATCTTTTAGAATTAACTCTTAGTTAAATAGTTTAACATTTAACATGTCTTCTTGTATTCTTATATTACATGGTTAATAAACTTAATATAAAATGCCAAGCGAATATCAAGTGGTTCATTAATGACATATCTAAACTTATCTAAGTCCTTTGGTTGAATCTTATATTTTTAGGAGTATTATATCATTTAATAAAATAATATTTTTTTTTAAAAACTCATTTATGTCAATTTTGACACTATTTAGTATTTGGTTTTTGTGAAAGTCATCACAACTTGATTACTTAGAAAAAAATATATTTAATCAACCCTAAAATTTCATATTAACCTATAGAATTTGTGGATGGAATCAAAAGTTTCAATTTACATTTATTTTAATATATATAATATCAATTATTTTAATCTTTCATTAATAAGGTAATTATTGCATCGTCATTGTGTCATAAATAAATTTAATTATTTAATTTATAAAAATTATAAATAAAATACCATGATATAGAAAAAAAATATCTTTATAATGAATATTTATATTTGAATTTATCTTATGTATAACCCTATATTAAAATTGTTTTATTTATTAAATTTTGAATTTAACACTTTTAACTCTTCTTTAAATAAAATATAATAAATGTCCTAATCTAATCCAAGTGGATCAAAAAGGATCATATTTTTGTCCTAAGGTTGATTTTGGTAAAAATAAACTTATCCAATAGAATTAGGACATGTGTTAGGGTAATTATAATATCATTTTTACCTTTAATTACCCTATTTACTTTTAACCATGGAAAATAAAATTCAAAAGTTACTATTCACCAAAAATTGTTTTCATCACATTGAACCAAATTTTACTTACTGATGAAAACCGTTTTTGTCGAATTTTTGAAATTCAATTCACAGAAACGGTAAAATTATGTTTTATGCAAATTTAAAAATGTGCCTAGAAGGTAGGTAAAAGACGTTAAAAAGTTCAATAAAAATTTATATATCTAATCTTATTATAAAATGACTCCAATGAATTACATTGGACTAATATAGGTATTATGTATCTATTTTTAATTTAAAATAAATTTAAATAAAAATAATATTTATTTAAATAAAAAGTAGGTTTTAAACAATAACGTAGTGTTTTTCACTATTCATCAAAAAATGAAAGTTTTCAGAAAAATATCAAAAATTTACCCTAAGCTAATTTTGATATTCTGAATCCAAAAATTAAGTCCATTTTGAAAAATAAATGTTTTAAAATTTAAAAAAGTGGGTATTACTATTCATAACTGCTTTTTAAACGGCTAGTTTGATTGGTTATGGTGTGCTAGAACTTGAAGTTTCATAAAACGCAAGTTATTGTATTATTCAAAGAGAAACATATTGTTGAAGCTTGGGGTGATACAGTTAAAGTCCATTAGAGATCATGAAGCGACCGTCGTTGGCGGTCGCAGTAGCTTCGTTGGTGTTGATCAACACCGACCGCCTGTGGTGGCCCCTAAAAGTTTGTACTACAGATAGAGTGAATCGGGTGGGGGGTTAGGGATAATGCAGGGGGATGTGGGGGACGACGAAGAACCTTGATTGTCATCCATGGCTAACACACAGTGGTTGGAGGGTCCGGAGGTGCACCCGAGGTGATCGAGGCACGATGGAGAGACAGCGGGGTGGATGTCAGATGGACACTGGGGGTTTTTCAAGGGTCACTGGTGGACAGGTAGGTGTTTCAGTGGTTAGGGGGGTTGATTGAGGGCAGTGGTGAAAAATGAGGGCGGTGTTAGGCAAGTTTCAATAGCAAGGGCGAGGGAAGCGGGAAAAATCCCACTTTTTTGCAGTATTAGCGACCACCAATAGTGGTCGCCCGAATCTCCCTGCGCAGAAACATAAATTTCTATTAGTGACCCTAACTTAACTTTAGTTTTCTCTTATATAGTTTTATTTTACTCTTACTTAGTTTTAGTTTTACCTTTACTTAACTTTAATTTACCCTTACTTAACTTTATTTCACCCTTACTTAACTTTAGTTTACCCTTAACTTTTTTTTACCCTTACTTAACTTTGTTTTACCCTTAATCGCCTTTAGTTTACCCTTACTTACCTTATTCCTTACTTAGATTCAGTTTACTCATGCCCACCTTTATTTTACTCTTACATAATTATGTTTTACCCTTACTTAACTTTAGTTTACCCTTACTCTGAAGGTTTCGGGTGCAGCGGAAGCATGGTTGGGATGGAACCCAAATTTGATTTTTACCATGATCAATAATTATTTCTAGATCAATACGATGATGAACGCCAGTTTCCATGGAATATAATCAAAGATTTAGATAAAGAAGAAAGAGGCCTGAAACCTTAGAGAGGATCTTGCACATCATGTTTATAATTAATTTAATTAATTTCATAAAGAAAAAATAATACCTGGATCTTTGGTATTTTTCTTCGTTGATGGTGTTGATCATCCGGAATGACCCTTCTGGATTATCTCGTTGCGCTTGTAAGGATCCAAACTAGAATCCCTCTAGTGGTGATCCACACATGTTCTGATGGCCTCTGATCGACACCGCTCGTTCTTCAGGTGCTAGCATGGAGAAGCGAGTGTCTTGTGTCGGTCGTTCTTGGTCGCTTGTTCTTTGGTCTTAAATAATGTCTCTCGTTCTTGAGAGGGGAGAGAAGAAGATTCGAGAGAGAAATTATTTGGCTCAACAATTCTCAATTCACCAGGCGTGTGGTGTGGTCTATGGAACAATAGGGGTACTTGCCTATTTATATACATGGAATTTTAGTTACAATATTTAATTGAATAGAAACAATTAAATACATTCATGAAATTAGATAAAACCCATGCATTTAATAATAATACCGCGTCATTATTTATGGTGTGCCAACTTGCACAAAATGGAATAAATAAAATTCTGCGTCACAAATAATAGCAGCGTTATTTTAATTTGTGCCAACTAGTTAAATAATTATTTACTATCTTGCAAATAATTATTTTACTACTGGACCGAACTTGGTCTGCTCAAAATCCACTTCCATTTATTGAACACCTGAATAAATAAATAAATAATTTATTCTCTTAAATAAATATTTTATTTACAAACTAGTAAATAAATATTTATTAAATGTTCAATAAAATAAATAAATATATTTTATTTAATTTATGCGATCATTTTAACTTGAATAAAATTATTCCATGGTTTTCAGAATAATATTTATTTCATTAATCAAATTCAAATAGAATTTAACCGAGACCACAAAAAACACTTAGTATGTGACCCTCTAGGATTCTTTCTCGTTGGCATTAGGCAGGCTTGCCTAAAGTCCAAGAGTACTATCTAGAAACGGGTCAAGGCACCCAAGAGAAAGAATGTAAAGTCGCAACAACGACATCTACATACGAATGCTCACTGTGTAATATAATCCCTTTGTCTCAATATCTCATCAAGAAGGTTTCATGATTGTGTCATCAACTTTTACGCTTGATACGTCGTTCTTTGACTACCTGAAATAAACTTGTCGTTACACCATGACCATGGAATTTCGCATGATGGTTCTATTTCAATAAAAGGGTCGAGTTATCAACTTCCATAAATGGAAGGTACAAATCCTTCCTCGACTTATCCATTAATAACATGTCACTCGTGACGCACCCAATGTACCCTACTTACCACCAATTGTCTGCATGACGGTTTTCGTCAGTAAATCAAAGTACGTGAGTAGTGAAACGTATTAATAATAATCTTAAAGTCTAAGGATCATTACACACGCTCGTAGATAGAAATACATTATGATACCAAAACATGTGTAATTCTTACTAGTGGGTATGTTCTCATAATCTTCTATCTTAGAGATTACCAAGTGAGAACTTCATGAGAGGAAGTCTCATGTGCTTACGAGTACTCGCACCTAATGGTCTGCATGCTATGTGTCTCATCATAGCATGTCATCCAACCACAGAACTATATTTAATAATATTGTTATAGAATTTCAAGGTTCTCATCATAGAGGGGAACTTCCATGACCTTATCAATGCAACAAATACTCTAGGAAATTATTACATTATAGTCATGCAGAACAATGAATATGTAATAATACATTAAATATCTATGTAATAAAAGTAAAACCAGTTGGTTCTAGGACACCAACTCTTACAAACTCCCACTTGGACTAGAGCCAACTGCCTACGACTTTCAGTCCGCTAGACCTCACATGATGATCATGTTTCTGCTGAGTCAAGGCTTTAGTCAAGGGGTCCATCACGTTGTCTTCCATGGAAATAATACTCACTATAACTTCACCTCTCTGAGAAAAATACCTCAAGAGATGATACTTCCGATGTATGTGCTTCGTCCGCTGATGTGACCTTGGCTCTTTTGCGAGAGTCACCGTTGCAGTATTATCACAGTACAGTGTGATGGGATATTTACTGCTAGGTATCACATCTAGCTCCTAGACGAAGCTTCGCATCCAAACTGCTTCTTTAGCTGCCTCATAAGCTGTGATATATTCGGACTCTGCTGTAGAATCTGCGACCACACTTTTCTTTGATCTCTTCCAGCTCACTGCACCTCCATTCAAAGTGAAGATGTATCTCATTTGTGACTTCATGTCATCTTGATCAGTCTGGAAAATAGCATCTGCATATCCTCTGATGACTAGTTCCTCATATCCTCCATAAACCAGGAACATATCCTTTTTTACACCCCGACCAACGCATTATTTTAGTTTAATTATTTTAGGTCTTTCTTTGAGTTGCGGTTTGAATCGATTCTAATTTAAAAGGGATTTGGGATCTTATACGGGTGTGTGCCCGTACGCGCGACTGTGCGTAGCGCCTAATCATAATTGGACGATGTTTTATTATTAAATGTCTTATTATTCAGGTGTGAGACCTTGCACACGACCGTGCATGTTTCCAAAACCGACTTGAGTTTTTTCATTTTGATGGTACATGAGTGTTTTGGCTTGGTAGTGTCCGGCGCGCGGGCAAGGAATGGGTGAAGCCGCATGGCTTCGTTAGTTGTTCATGCGCTCTGCCCGGTACGTGGTTAATTAATTGATTAGCAGGGTAAACATTGAAGTGTTCATAAAATAAAATAACGAACAAATAAAATAATATTTTTTAAGAGTTGTCTTAATAATAATGATAATAATAATAATAATAATAATAATAATAATAATAATGTTGGGATTGTTATTATTTAAATTGATACTTTAATTTGGTCTTGGATGTTAAAATAAGTTATATTAATAGAATTATTAGCTTATTATTATTATTATTATTTTCATGGCCTATGTTTCTTTTTTCTTATTTTTTTGGGTTTTATTTTGTTTTCAATTTCTTTTTATTCTATTTCTATTTTCTTCACTTTCTTTTTATTTTATTTCATTTCTTTTTTTTTATTTCACTCTCATATTTTTTCCTCCCTTGGGCTCCCCTCTCCCCGCTCGGATTTCCCCCCTGGTTCACACAGCAACCCCCTCCCCTTCAAATCCTAGCGCGCCCCTCCAGCTGCACCTGAACCGGCTCCCTCCTCTGGACAGTAGTCTCGCGCAGCCGAGCCTCCCGGCTGAACCACCTTCAAGTCGTGCGCTCCTCCTCCCGTGGGCCTCCCATCTGGCGTTGATTCCCCTCTCCTTTCCGACTTTCCCCGTGCTGTCAACCCCTTCTCATCCCTCTCCGGCATGGAAAGTCGGCTCCCCATTTTCCGACGCCCTCCCTTCGATCGATGAACACCTTCTGTACCCCTTCTGGTCCGCCTCACACCAATCGACATCACCCTGCTACGTCGCACCACCCGAACCCGCACCTCCCTTCTTCCGACTGAATTTTTTAGGCACGCTGTAACCCCGACGTCCTCCCTTAAGCTCAGACCAGCATCTCTCACCCTCTCCAAAGGTGTGTTCCCCTTCAATTGGTTGTTTCTTATATTTTGAAGGTTGTTAGATTAGGGTTTTAGGTTGCAATTGGTTCAATTTTGGTGTAATTGGTTTTTTGTTTTGATGTTAGAGTTTATTTGAGTTGATTGCGGCGAATTTGGTGCGTGATTGGAGTATTGCTTTGGTATTTGGGGTTTTTCATCACCGAGGTAGGTGGTTCCACTCTTAATTATTATCTGATTAATCAATTTGCAAGTTTAATTAATTTAGCATGTTATTTAATTAATATGTGTTGTGAGAAGTTGATTTTCATTGAAGTTTTTGTGAGAAGTTGATTTTCATTTAAGTTTGGCATGCCTTGAATTGTTTAGTAGGGTGTCGTCATAATACGTGTACTTGATGGTGCAATCTCATCTCTAATTAATTGTTAGTATCTTTTTTTTTTGGGAAGTGTAAAGGGTGTAATTGGTATTTTGGTGTAGCATCGGTATGTGTTCGGTCTTAAATGAGTATCTGAGTGGGGTTTGGTGTTTTAGTCATTCGGCGTACTTTAAGAAAGGCTGGCATGGTTTTTGGTGGGTTGTTTAACTGTAGTGATGGTCTTTTTAACTTTGTAGGCGGCTTCTTTAATTGTGTGCGTAATGCAGATTGTGTTCCTGAGGTGACGTTGTGCGGGTATTGTCATGTAAGGGAGGTTTGGGTCGGCTAGGAATGTAAAGTAGTGGTTTTGATCTTTAAAAAATTATTTATGAAAATTTGGATTGTTTTATTAAATAATTATTAAAGATGAAAATTTTGTTTTGACTGCATGGTGTAAAGGTTTTCGGTGTTTAAAGTCGTGCGACATAGGTGGAAATTGTTTAATAAATTCTTGTGATGGTTTGTTTTACTTTGAAAGTGTTTTCTTTAACCACACTATTTATTTTTTAATTAGTCGTGTAAGTAGTGAAAATTTATTTTTGAAATATTTTTAGTGTGCGTATTCTTCCAAATGGTATTTATGAGTGAGAGTAGTGGTTTTTTTGGCATGTGCGGTGTCTTGTTTTATTTGAGTGCATAAATATGACATGTGACATGAACTTGAAATTTGTTTGAGCACAAACTGGGAAGCCCGGGTAGCTAGGAGGGTAGACTAGACTAGTGAGCTAGTGTTCTGGGGGTGACTCGACCCGGTTTCACTAGCAGGACTGACGATTGCAACACTAACTAAACATATGCTATTCTGAGGGTCATGGTCTTCTAAGCCACATTTTCTGAGGGTTGTGGCCTTCTAAGACACGTTTTCTGAGGGTCATGGCCTTCTAAGCCACGTTTCACCAAGACACGAAGATCTAGGGGCCCGAGCTAGCTAACACCCACGCGGCCTCTCCCATGTTAGTGCTCATTGGTTACTTTACTCTCATCGGTGTGACACTTTGGTTATTTTAAAAGTAAGTGTGTGTGTTTGTGTGTGTGTTTTAATTTAAGTTGTTCCTTTTTTAAATTGTTTTCTCTAAACATTTTTTCTCTAAAGTTATTCAAGATTTTAGTACTTTTCTTTAATTAAAGTTGCAAATGAATTTGTCATTTAATAATTGTGCGTGGAACCTTTTCTCGGTGGCATCTTACTGGGATTTTAGCTCCCACCCTACATACACCTTTGGGTGTATGTAGATTTTGTTTCTTTTTCTTTCCAGGTTGAGGCATCGGGCTTAGCATTGGTGGTTCGGGTTGTCAGTGGCATCATCGTGTTGGTTTGATGGTGGTGGCTTGGGGATGTGACTCCTCATGTCGCACAGAGGTTTGTGTTGGAGTTTTGGTTTCCTTTGATGTAGTCTCTTTTGGGTTTTTAGTTCAAGTTGTAAACTTTAAATCTGAACTTGGTATAAGGGTCGGTTTGGTTGTCAGTTTTTAGTTTCAATTTAATCATATTGTTGTCTGTTTTATATTTATTCATCCGGGTAAATCGTTCCCAAGTTTATTTTTGATACCCGGGCACTTGTGCCAGCCCGTGGGGATCGGGAACGCCCTTCGGGCCATGTCACGGACCGGGACAGGCGCCGGGTCAGATGGAGACCCAGCCTAGTTCGTGACATCCTTAGTACAGCTAAGATACTTTAGGATAGTCTTGATTGCCATCCAATGGTGGTCACCTGGGTCAGCTTGATATTTGCCTACCGTACTCAATGCGTAGGCGACATCCAGCCTAGTACATAGCATGGCATACATGAATGACCCAATCACTGATTCATATGGAGTCCTTGCCATTATCTTTATTTCCTCATGTGTCTAAGGACACATTTTCTTGGAAATATGAATACCATGTGACGCTGGAAATAATACCCTCTTGGATTGTTCCATACTGAATCTCTTCAGTATCTTATCAATGTATGTACTTTGACTTAGGCCCAGAAATCTCTTGGATCTATCACGATGGATCTTGATCCCAAGAATATACACTTCCTCACCCAAGTCTTTCATGGAGAAACATTGATTCAACCATGCCTTAACAAACTGTAAGACTGGTATCTCGTTTCCAATAAGTAATATGTCATCAACGTATACTATTAGAAAAATGATTGCACTCCCACTAAATAGCTTGTATACATAAGGCTCACATTAATTTTTGATAAAACCAAATTCTTTACCATCTTCATCAAAACGAATGTTCCATGACCTGGATGCTTTCTTTAATCTATAAATGGATTTCTGCAACTTGCATACCTTATTGGCATCCTTTGGAGTCACAAACCCTTTGGGTTGTGTCATGTAGACATCTTCCTGAAGGTCCCCGTTAAGGAATGCTATTTTGACATCCATTTTCCAAATTTCATATTCATGGTAATCTACAATAGCAAGTAGAATTCTGATGGATTTTAGTATTGCAACTGGTGAGAAGGTTTCATCATAGTCAATTCCTTGATGTTGTTTAAAACCTTTTGCAACCAGTCGTGCCTTATAGGTACTGACTTGTACTTCCGTGTCTAGTTTCTTCTTGAATACCCATTTGCAATCAATAGGATTTACATCAACTAGAGGATCTACCAAAATACAGACTTGGTTTTGGTACATGGAATCCATTTCAGAATTCACGGCTTCTTGCCACATGGCAACGTCTATGCCATTTACTACTTATTTGTAGGTTAGAGGATCATTATTATCAACAAATAATGAGTCACCATCCTTGGTAACTAGAAAATAGTACCGTTATAGTTCTCTAACCTCTCTTGTACTTCTACCTAGTACTTGTGTCTCTAGAACAGATTCTTCTTCCACGGGGCTTTGTGGAATCTGTTCCTATACCAACTCTTGTGTACCTTGAGCCTCGACTTCATCGAAGTCTATCTCGCTCCCACTATCTCTTTTGGAGATGTGCTCCCTTTAAAGTAATATGTCATGTCTTGCCACTATAACCTTTTTGTCTAAGGGGTTGTATAGGTAATATCCCCTTGTTTCCTTGGGGTATCCTATAAAGGTACACTTTGTGCCTCAGGGTGCGAGTTTGTTACCTGAAGAGGCCTTAACAAACATTTCGCTACCCCACACATGTAAATTTGATAACATGGCTTTTCTTCCACTCCAGAACTCGTATGGAATACCATTTATTGATTTAGTTGGTACTTGGTTTAGTATGTGTGTCTCTGTTTGTAACGCATATCCCAAAAAAGGATAATGTAAGACTCGCATGACTCATCATTGATCTCACCATGTCCAACAGGGTGTGGTTACTCCTTTCGCTCGCACCATTCCACTTGGGCGTGTTTGGAGGAGTGAGTTGGGATAGGATCCCAAACTCCCATATATAATCAATGAAGTCTTGATTAAGATACTCTCCACCTCAGTCTGAGCGGAGTTTTTTAATCTTCTTACCAAACTAGTTCTTAACTTCATTCTTGTATTCTTTGAACTTATCAAAAGAATCCAACTTATACCTCATTAAGTAGATATATCCATATATACTAAAATCATCAGTAAAAGTTATGAAGTATGAGTACCCTCCCCTTGATTCAACTGAAAATGGTCCACACACATCGGTATGAACCAATTCAAGAAGTTCTTTAGCCCTTTCACCTTTCCCACTAAATGGGGATTTGGTCATTTTGCCTTGTAAACAT
This sequence comes from Viscum album, assembly GCA_963277665.1. Taxonomy (NCBI): domain Eukaryota; kingdom Viridiplantae; phylum Streptophyta; class Magnoliopsida; order Santalales; family Viscaceae; genus Viscum; species Viscum album. The sequence continues at coordinate 732,572,200 of OY728167.1, read as the reverse complement.
GCATGACATACGCCAAGTGTAACACCCGAGATTTTTATGAGAAATATTTTGTTTTTATGTTATATACATCATCAAATGAATCTTTCACTACACACAACACTAGATTGTCTTTCTTTACATGCAATCGCGACCTTCCTCGATAGCTTGCGTTGTACGCAATACCGAGTTTCACTAAACAACGATATGCTATTAAAATATTATTAAAACTACTCGTTATGAACAGTAATACCCACTTTTGAAATTTTATAAATTTTATCTTTCAAAATAGACTTCATTTTTGGATTCGGAATATCGAAATTAGCCTAGGGTGAAATTTTGGTATTTTTCTGAAAACTTTCAATTTTTTATGAATAGTGAAAACACTGCGTTACTATTTGAAAACCGACTTTTTATTTAAATATTTATTTATTTTATTTAAATTTTTTTGGGTCAAAATTGATACATAATACCTATATAAGTTCAAAGTTATTCATTGGATTCATTTTATAATAATTTTAGATATATAAAAATTTTATTGAACTTTTCACCGTCTTTTACCCACCTCCTAGGAGAGTTTGAAATTTTACATAAAACTTAATTTTACCACTTCTGTGAGTGGAATTTCGAAAATACAAGATACACGTTTAACATCAAGGAGTAAAATGTGGTTCAATAAGATAAAAATAATTTTTTGTGAATAGTAACTTTTTACTTTTTTTACCACGGTTAAAGTAAATAGGGTAATTAAGGGTAAAAATGATATTATTATTACCCTAACACATGCCCTAATTATATTGGATAAGTATAATTCGACCAAAAACAACCTTAGGAATAAAATATTACCTTTTATATCCACTTGGATTAGATTATGACATTTAATATTATTTTATATAAAGAAGAGTTAAAATAGTTAAAATCAAAGTTTAATAACTAAAATATTTTTAATATAGGGTTATAAATAAGATAAATTCGACTATAAATATTAATTAGAAATATAAAAATATTTCCTACATAATGGTATTTTATTTATAATTTTTAGACATTAAATATTTTAATTTATTTATGACACAATGATGATGTAGTAATTACCTTATTAAGGAAATATTAACATAATTGATATTATAAATACCCAAATAAATGTAATTTGAGACTTTTTAAGAATTAAACTAATTTTATAGGTTAAAATCACATATTATTATTTATTTAATTAACTTTTTTTGAACTAATAATGCTGTTATGATTTTCACAAAAATCAATTACCAAATAGTGTCAAAATTGACATAAAATGGTTTTTAAAACAAATATTATATTATTAATTGTTATTTTATTCATAAAAATATAAGGTTCAGCCAAATGACTTATATAAGGTTATATATATTAATAATTTACAACTTGGGGTTCGTTTGTCTTGTTATAGTAAGTTTACTAATCATATAATGTAAGAAAACATGAAGACACGGTAAAAGTTAAATTATTTAACTTAGAGTTAAATCTAAATGATAAGGTTAAAATAGTTACCTAAACTTGTCTAAAATATATTGGTTGAGAGGATTTCGACCCATCCCCGCATTATCTTCGAAATAAATCAATTTAGAGCTATTAAAAACCAAATATGACTTTATAATAAAATAATATTTTAAGTTTTTTCTAAGGTGCCCCTCTCCTCCCTTATAAAAGGGCACCTCCTCCCTCTCTTCCTCACACCACTTTTAGCCTTAAAGCTCGTCCAAACCCTACCAATTTCTCTTTTCCACTTCCCTAGAAACATCCTAGAGGTCATGGTCTTCTTCAAAGACCATTTTTAGTGCCCTAAGAGGAGGTTAAGAAGAGGCGCTTCCAAGAAGAGGTAATATCCATTACCGATTCTTTCAACTTTATTTCTTCTTCTACTTATTCTTCTTTAGTTTTTTCATTATGAAGTAATAACATAAGTATCACTCATATATTGATATGTTATTATAAATATTAAACAACCCTATTTCACCTTCTATCCATCCTACGGAAAACGAAATCACCGCGCGAGCGTACGTACGGAATACCGTTTTCACGCCGTGGTGTAATCTGTTTTCCACCACCACCTTACTTGGATGGGTATAATGGTGTAAATAATAACTATATATGATTATTTTAATGTGATATTTATTATGAAATAGTATACATACACTTTAATACAATTCCACGATCATGGGAACGATATCATCGCTCGTGCGTGCGTACGGCCTACCGTCTCCAGGATGTGATGTGACTTGTTCTACATGATCTTCAATGATTAATGATTATATAAATGAATTTAATGAATAAATATGATATATATTACACTAATACCATTCTGTAAATGAGGTATCTATAACCTAAAAAGAATAATAATAATTTATTCGACAAAACACGCATAAGAACAAAAAGAAATAAACACCCGAATAACAAGTAGCAATGAAATATTACTAATAAGAAGCTAAGAATATGACCATATATGATATCATAACAATGAGTACGATTCTGGAATAATTCAATAACATTATTTAAATCATTATACAGGAGGTTCGGACACGTACGAATCAAATCGGACCTAAGGTAAGGGAAAATCTCACAATCTCATTTTTATCTGAGATTGTTTATACTTTAGAATTTACTGGGGAATATTTATCATCCACATCCATGTTTCCTCAATATGTAATATTATTTATATCCTCCTACAATTTTTTAAATCCAATTTTACCCTTCGGTGAGTTTTTAGTAAAAAATATGAAAGGAATATTTTGTCGTTTTTCGTACAAGGTACTTTTTGACTTTTCCGGCCAAAGTACGAGAAGAATGTTTTTTTTAACTTATACGGCATTAATGGATTTTTAGAACATTATTTCCATGAATATTAATTTAAAATTTTTCAAGTTTATTTTTAATCAACTTCTTTTAGTTTAATATTATATGACATTTTAGGAAAGGAAAATGTTTTTGAAGTATAAAGGATATTTTCCTCAAGAATGGAGTTCAAGCGTTTTATCAAAATTATTTTCCATCTAAGATAATATAGGTTTCTGTTTCTATCACAATTTTTACATTGATTTGATTATGTTATGATGGAATTATTTTTATGAAGTCCTTTTATCTTATATGGATTATGTTATGATGGCATGATGTTTAAGAATCCCATTTTTATTACATGGGTTATGCTATGATGTATGATTTATGATTTTGTGGCACACATAAGAATGGTTTCATTATGAGATGGGTGGGACATATATATCCATCCAATGCATTGGGTAATGATTTATATCTCATGATATAGACATGGCTGGAACGGCAGGTTAATCCGGTTCTGTGAAACAGGACTGAAACGAGGAGTGAACTCGGTTCAGAAATGGACTTTGTCCGCTAAGATAGTCTTGGAAATGAGTCTTGACTACTAAGAAATGATTCTCTATGATTATGTGTGTATTCCACAAAGTTTTATGTTTTGTGTTATGATTATTGGGATTACATTTCACTACTATGATTTATCCCATGTTATGATATTATGATCTCTTTTGTAGGTTAAGATTTTTGAAATGTTATATTCTTATGAATATGATATTTCCTTTGTTTACCCTTACTGATCATTTGAGCTCACCATTTTGTATGTTTTCTTTCCCCAGGTCAGGAAGAAGGTTATTAAGTAGGATATTCCAAAAGGGACTCTAGAAATAAACGGGAGTCAATGTAGATTCTTTATGAACCAGTTGTTTATGTTTCCTAGTTTCTAAAGACACTATACCTATACGGTCCTTTCATGGTTTTGTTATATGTTGTAATAAGTGTGCTTCAATTTTGAAGTATGAACAATGTATGTAAAGTATGGGTCGTTATAGTTGGTATCAAAGGAAAGGTATAGTCAACCTTTGGAAACTAGGATGTGAAAACCTTAGTAAGAACCCTAAGGATAAGTCTAAGCATAGAACACAATCTTAGTGTTTTAGAAATGGCCATGAACAACCTATGATAAGACCTTAAGTGTGAATTTTATTATGTGTTTTTTCTATTATAATTAGTGTTGCTAGCACTATTCTTCTTAGATTTAGTCAATGGCTGGAACCCGAAGGAACTGTATTAATGCTGAATGCGATGGGAAATGCAATGATTGTCCCCCTGAGAAACCAAACGTTATGAAAGCTGGAATGAAAAATCTTATAGCCATGCTCACACAACTTTCTCAAGCTATGAATCATGCAGGACTTCCAAACAAGCAAAGGAAGGATCAACATTCTGTTGAATCCTTCATGAGGCAGCATCCACCTTCATTCAGCGGGTATACTGATCCATTAGTGGCTGAATAATGGATCAGTACCACTGAAAAGATATTTTTAGTTCTTCAATGTTTTGAACATGATAAAGTCATCTTAGCAGTTTATCATTTGGAAGGTGAAGATGATCAATGGTGGAATCTTATCAAGAATACGAGGCCAAGAGATGAAATTGAGTCCATGGAATGGGATGAGTTCAAGAACTTATTTTTCAATAAGTACTTCCCTCGTATTATTCAAACAAAGATGGAGAAGGAGTTTCTTGAACTAAAGCAAAAGGATGATGAATCTGTTGGTTCCTACGAAGAAAATTTTACAAGACTTGAAAGGTACTCTTCTGGTATTATTATCCAACCTGAGAGTAAGATCGATCGATTCTTTAGTGGCTTAAAAACAATTCTTTGAATGGTGTTATCCATAAGGGACTTCAATAGCTACGAGGAAATCGTTCTATGTGCTCTCAAGGTTGAGATGGAGATTGGAGTAACCCATCAGTCATATGCATTTGATAAGAAGAGGAAAATGAAATTCAAAGGAAAATCTAAAGAGCACACTGAAAAGAAGATGAGTTTTCCCTTATGCTAAAAGTGTGGAAAGAAACATGGAGGGAGTTGTCTTAAAGGGACAAGTAAATGTTTCAAATGTGGAAAGGAAGTTCATCGAGCATTTGAATGCCACAATGATGGGAAGAATATGTCTAGTGATGCGAACAAATAAAAGGCTACACATAGTGCACCTCCTACACTTCAATGTTACAAGTGCAAGGAAATGGGTAATTATGCTAATAAATGCCCTAATCCAAGGGTTGTTGATGATGATCGATGTCAACAAACTCTTAAGGCTAAAGACAAAGGAAAGTCACATGCAATTTCTATCAGCGATGTGGAGTACGATAACGAAGTGGTGAAAGGTACACTTACCATCCACTCTAAAGTAGAAAATGTTTTATTTGATTCAGAATCCACCCACTCTTTTATTTCTGAAGAATTTTCTAAGGGTATCACCATATTACCTCAGAAGTTAGATATTGAGTTAGTTGTGACAACCCCTAATGGCACAACAGTCGCATCAAAAGTTTATAATTCTTCTCTGATTGAATTTTGTGGGAAAGTGTTTCCTGCAAATCTTGTGATCCTTCCTATAGTGGAATTTGATGTGATTCTTGGCATGGATTGGATTTCTTTATATGGAGCTCATATCAATTTCCAAAGATGGGAAGTCACGTTTCATATTCCAGATCAATCTATGATCGTCTATCGATGCAATGATGAACATAACCTTCTAGTGGAAATTTCTTCCATCTTATGGGTCTTGATTCCACTAAATGAAGGTTATTTATCTCAAATGGTTGGAGAGAAACTCACGATTAAGAATACACCCATTGTACGGGAGTTTTATGATGTCTTTCCAGAGGAATTATCAGGTCTTCCACCAAATCGTGAAGTTGAGTTTTCAATAGAACTCCTACCGGGTGCTATGCCCATTTCAAAGACACCTTATAGAATGGCCCCAATTGAGTTGCAGGAATTGAAGAAGAAACTCCAAGAGAATATTGATAAGGGATTCATATGACCTAGTGCATCACCTTGGGGATCACCTATTCTGTTTGTTAAGAAGAAAAATGGATCAATAATACTCTGCATTGATTATCGAGAACTTAACAAGATCACGATCTAGAACAAATATCCTTTCCCGCTCATTGATGAATTATTTGACCAACTACGCGGAGCTCAATACTTTTCCAAGATTTATCTTCATTCAGGGTATCATAAATTAAGGGTCAAAAGGGAGGATATACCAAAGATGGCTTTCTGTACAAGGTATGGACACTATGAATTTATAGTGATTCCATTTGGTCTTACTAATGCCCCTGCTATCTTCATGGATCTGATGAATAGAGTCTTTAGAGACTATCTTGATCAGTTTGTGGTAGTCTTTATAGACGATATTCTTGTCTATTAAAAGAGCAAGGAAGAACATAAAGATCACTTGAGAATTATATTGAAGACCCTGAGAAAGGAGAATCTTTATGCCAAATTTACCAAGTGTGAATTTTGGCTTTAAAAAGTTGCATTTTTGGGTCACATAATCTCAAAAGAGGGGATATCTTTGGATCCATAAAATACAGAGGTTATTGAAAGATGGTCGAGACCAACAACAGTAACTGAGATCCGAAGTTTTCTTGGTTTGGCTGGATATTATCGACGTTTTTTGAAATATTTTTCATGATTATGTAATCCACTCACCAGGTTGACTCGAAAAGGAGTTAAGTTCGTTTGGACGGAGGAGTGTGAAGATAATTTCAAGGAGTTAAAAATAAGGTTATCCAGTGCACCTGTGCTCACACTGCCTTGTAGTGGAGAAAGGTTTGTGATTTACAGTGATGCATCCAAGAAGGGATTGGGGTGTGTTCTCATGCAAAACAATATGGTGATAGCTTATGCCTCATGACAGTTGAAAATACATGAGCAAAATTACCCAACTCATGATTTGGAGTTAGCTGTGGTAATCTTTGCATTAAAAATATGGAGGCATTATCTTTATGGTGAAAGGTGTGATATTTATACTAATCATAAAAGTTTAAAGTATATTTTCACACAAAAAGAGCTGAATATGCACCAAAGAAGATGGTTGGAGCTGATTAAGGATTAAGACTGCTCAATTCATTACCACCCTGGGAAAGCAAACAAGGTGGTAGATGCATTAAGTCGACAAGACCATGCTAGCTTATCCATGATGAGGATCACAAAAGATCCAATATTTATGGATTTACAAAGGATGGATCTTGGAATTATAATGGAAGGGGGAAAATCATATCTTTCTCAAATGAATGTTCAATCATCTATACATGTAAAGATTAAAGAGGCACAAAAAGAAGATGTAGAGTTACAAAAGAAGGTGAGAAATGTTCTTGAATTCAACCTTGATTGTGATGGGATAATAAGGTTCAGGAATCGGGTTTGTGTTCCTCCCATCCCAGAATTAAAGAAGGAGCTGCTGGATGAGGCTCATAGTTCTTCATTCTCTATTCATCCTGGAAGCACGAAGATGTATAGGGACCTGAAAGAGTACTTCTGGTGGGATGGCATGAAAAGATATGTTGCTGAATATTTCTCTCGATGCTTGGTTTGTTAGCAAGTTAAAGATGAGATACATAAGTCTAAGGGGATGTTACAACCATTACCCATACCCTAATGGAAATGGGAAAACATCACTATGGACTTTTTCACCAGACTTCCTAAAACATCCAAAGGCAATAATGCTATCTGGGTCATAGTTGATCATCATACAAAGTCATCACACTTCATTGATATTAGAGAAGATTTCTCTCTGGATCAGCTTGCCAGGATATATGTAAAAGAAGTAGTAAGATTGCATGGAGTACCACTTTCCATTATATCTGATCAGGATCTGAGGTTTACCTCAAAGTTTTGGTGAAGTCTGTAGCATACTCTGGATACAGAGTTGAGTTTTAACACTACTTATCATCCTCAGACAGACGGTCAGTCTGAGAGAACAATTCAAACTCTAGAAGATATGTTAAGAGCTTGCTCTATGGATTTCAAAGGTGGTTGGGATCAACACCTATCTTTGGTGGAATTTTCTTATAATAATATCTTTCACTCCAGTATTCAGATGGCTCCTTATGAAGATCTCTATGGAAAGAAATGCAGGACTACAACTTGCTGAGATAAAGTTGGGGAAAGAAAGCTATTAGGACATGATCTTGTTGATGAGATGGAAGAAAAGGTCAGATCTATTCAAAAACACATAAGAGCATCTTAGAGTCGAAAAAAAGGTTATGCCGACAATCGAAGAAAATACCTAGAGTTTGAAGTGGGTGATAAAGTGTTCTTACGAATATCTCCTTAGAAGAGAGTAATGAGATTTGGAAAGAAGGGAAAGATGAGCTCTAGGTATATCGGTCCTTTCGAAATATTGGATCGTGTTGGGAAGGTAGATTATCGATTGGCACTTCCACCGAATCTCTCTCAAGTTCACGATGTGTTCCATGTATCTCTCTTGAGAAAGTACATACCTGATCCTTCACATGTATTCAGCTCAAAAGTTGTACCACTGGAGCAAGATCTTTCTTACGAAGAACAGCCGATAGAGATTCTGAATCGTAGAGAAAAATTTCTACGGAAAAAGACCACTCGCTTGGTGAAAGTTTTATGGAAGAACCACCAATTAGAATAAGATACATGGTATCTTGAGGATATGATGGGGGAGAGTTATCCTCGTCTATTTGTTACGAAGTGAATAATTTCGAGGGTGAAATTCATTTTAAGGGGGGTAGAATGTAACACCCGATATTTTTATGAGAAATATTTTGTTTTTATGTTATATATATCATCAAAGGAATCTTTCACTACACACAACACTGGCTTGGATAAGTATAATTCGACTAAAAAACAACCTTAGGAATAAAATATTACCCTTTAGGTCCACTTGGATTAGATTAGGACATTTAATATTATTTCATTTAAAGAAGAGTTAAAATAGATAAAATCAAAGTTTAATAACTAAAACATTTTTAATATAGGGTTATAAATAAGATAAATTCAACTATAAATATTCATTAGAAATATAAAAATATTTCCTACATAATGGTATTTTATTTATAATTTTTAGAATTTAAATAATTTAATTTATTTATGACACAATGATGATGCAGTAATTACCTTATTAAGGAAATATTAACATAATTGATATTATAAATACCCAAATAAATGTAATTTGAGACTGTTTAAGAATTAAACTAATTTTATAGGTTAAAATGGCATATTAGTATTGATTTAATTAACTTTTTTCGAACTAATAATGCTGTTATGATTTTCACAAAAATCAATTACCAAATAGTGTCAAAATTGACATAAAATAGTTTTTAAAAAAATATTATATTATTAATTGTTATTTTATTCCTAAAAATATATGGTTTGGAAAAATGACTTAGATAAGGTTATATATATTAATAATTAACAACTTGGGGTTTGTTTGTCTTGTTATAGTAAGTTTACTAACCATATAATGTAAGAAAACAAGAAGACATGGTAAAAGTTAAATTATTTAACTTAGAGTTAAATCTAAATGATAAGGTTAAATTAGTAACCTAAACTTGTATAAAATCTATTGGTTGAGATTATTTCTACCCATACCCACCTTATATTAGAAATAAATCAATTTGGAGCTATCAAAAACCGAATATGAATTTATAATAAAATAATATTTTAAGTTTTTTCTAAGGTGCCCCTCTCCTCCCTTATAAAAGGGAACCTCCTCCCTCTCTTCCTCACACCACTTTGATCCTTAAACCTCGGCAAAACCCTGCCAATTTATCTTCTCCACTTCCCTAGAAACATCCTAGAGGTCCTGGTCTTCTTCAAAGACCATTTTTAGTGCCCTAAGAGGAGGTTAAGAAGAGGCGCTTCAAATAATAGGTAATGTCTGTTGCCGATTCTTTCAACTTTATTTCTTCTTATACTTCTTCTTCTTTAGTTTTTTAATTATGAAGTAATAACATCAGTATCACTCATATACTGATATGTTATTATAAATATGAAACAACCCTATTTCACCTTCTATCCATCCTACGGAAAACGAAATCATCGCGCGTGTGTATGTACGGAATACCATCTCCACGCCGTGGTGTAATATGTTTTCCACCACCACCTTACTTGGATGGGTATAATGGTGTAAATAATAACTATATATGATTATTGTAATGTGATATTAATTCTGAAATAGTATACATACACTTCAATACAATTCCATGATCATGGGAACGATATCATCGCTCGTGCGTACGTACGGTCTACCGTCTCCACGATGTGATGCGACTCGTTCTACATGATCTTAAATGCTTAATGATTATATAAATGAATTTAATAAATAAATATGGTATATATTACACTAATACTATTCTGTAAATGAGGTATCTATAACCTAAAAATAATAATAATAATTTATTCGACAAAACACGCATAAGAACAAAAGGAAATAAACACCCGAATAACAAGTAGCAATGAAATATTACTAATAAGAAGCTAAGAATATGACCATATATGATAACATGAATGTTAACTTATTATATATTTTTCATTGTTCTGCATGACTATAATATAATAATGTCCTGGAATATTTGTTGCATTGATAAGGTCATGGCAGATCCCCGCTATGATGAGAACCTTGAAATGCTATAACAATATTCTTAAATAAAGTTCTACGGTTGGATGACATACTATGATAGGACACATAGTATACATACCGTCATGTGCGAGTACTCGTAAGAAGATGAGACTCTCTCTCATTGAGTTTGCACTTGGTAATCTCCAAGATGGGAGATTATGAGAACAGACCCACCAGTAGCAATTCTGCATGTCTTGGTGTCATCGGACATTGCTATCTACGAGTGTGTGTAATGGTCCTTAGACTAGAAGATTATCATTAACTCATTTCATGACTCGCGCACTTAGATTTACTGATGAAAACCGTCACGCAGACAGTTGGCGGGAAGTAGGGTACATTGGATGCGTCACGAGTGACATGTTGTTAATGGATAAGTCGAGGAAGGATTTGTCCCTTCCATTTATGGAAGTTGATATCTCAGTCCTTTGATTGAAATAGAACTGTTTCATGAATTTCCATGGTCATGGTGTAAACGATGAGTTTATTTCAGGTAGTCAAAGAACGACGGATCAAGCATATAGGTTTATGACATAGCCATGAAACCTACTTGATGAGATATTGAGACAAAGGGATTAAATTACACAGTAATCATTCGTATGAGGTGATACGTCAATGTGGAGTCAACTTCTTTCTCTTGGGTGCCTTGACCTGTTGCTTGACAGTAATCTTGGACTTTAGGCAAGCCCGCCTAATGCCAACGAGAAAGAGGCCTAGAGGGTCACACACTAAGTGTATTCAAGTATCTCAAGTAGAATAAAGATTATTCCCGTATGCAGTTTAATAATTATTCAAGGAAGCCTAAATAATTTTAATGTTGGAGTAAGAATAAAATAAAACAAGTACACGTCGTGTATCAATGATTACATGCCATGTAGTTTTATTTTGAAAACAAGTACACGTCGTGTATTATTAAATGTACACGCCTTGTAATTTTTATTTTGGAAAGGAAATGAATAAATGAAAACAAGATATACACGCCGTGTACATTGAATGTACACGCCATGTAGTTTTCAATGAAAAAAAAGTACACACCGTGTATTTATTAATACACGCCGTGTAGTTTTTCCAGTCGGGATTTTGAGGAAATATCATTTTATTAAATGATATTTATTATAATCAGTGTGGGCGCATGTCAAGGAATTAATGAATCGACATGGGGTTTTCCAAAGGGAGTTAATGAAATAAATAAAATGCGTAACGCGTTTATTTATTGTCATAACTCTACAACCTCAAACCTGATTATAAATATCCTCACAACCCCAACTCTTTTCCTAACCCAAGAGAATCGTTGTGCACAACAATTCTGGAGAATTATTTTAAGGCCGAAAGAACCTCTTCCTCCAATAACACTCTCAAGACCGAGAGAGATCCTCTTCCATAGGATCAAGGAGATCTAAGGTGGACAATGTAAGCAAATGTTTCTCCACGCTAGCACCCGAAGACTCCTTTGGCGACGTCCAGAGATACGAGGTGCATGTGTGGATCACCGCTAGAGGAAGTCTATACTTGGCTTCTACGATGCAACGACGAATCACATCGGAACGTGATCAAGAACATCAACGAAGAAAGAACACCCAAAAATTAATTCTTTATAATCAATTAAATTAATTATAATCAACCTGTAACGATCCTTGTTTGTGGTTCTGGGACAAACCTTCTTCTTTGTCTATTTCTGTTATTCGATCCATGGAGACTGGCGTTTATCATCATATTGATCCCGAATTGATCATTATTAATGACAAAAAGCCAAGTGGGCACATCCACCCATGCGCTTTCGCTACGCCCGGAACCTTCAAATGGTATCAGAGCGAGGTTACAATGTTGATTATACTTATTTAATTTTCATTGATAATTTACGTGTTTATATTTAATTCAATTTGAAATAAATCGTTCTATAAATCTGAATAAACGAGATCTATTCTTCCTCCTTTGTTTCTCGATTCATATCACAGAAATAGCCTTTTAATTTTAATTTTTGATTAAAATAAAAACGAGGAACTCATCTGGAGGAGCCGCTCTTTCTGTCTGTACAACACGGGATTACACGGCGTGTAATTAAAACTACACATCATGTACTTAGGTTCAATGAACCAGAACTGGTCCGCCAAACCACGCCGTGTGAATTGAATATGCCTAAGTATTAATCACATCATGTTGACCCGAATTGAACAGCGCGTGGAAACCGGAATACACGGTGTGTATGTTGGAGAAACACGCCGTGTAGTCCGTTCCGGCCCAGGTGAAACCGTGTATAAGGATAAGCCATGTACCGCGTACATAGGATCGCCAGGCCGGTTACCGCATAACAAGGAAGTACACGCCATGTATGATTTATCTACATGTCGTGTACACCAAAATTTCCAAAGTATAGAAAAACACACCAAATCCCCCAGCGTGTACTTTGGATAAAAGGTGAAAAGAAATACACGTCGTGTAAATATAAACTACACGCCGTGTACTTTCTAGAAATTTCACCAGGTTTCCTCCAAAATTACAAAGACCTGTACAAGGAATATGGATGAGAAGAATCTCAAGGAAATTCAGAAAGGAATTTAAGATAAAGAATTGATTAATTATAAGATCATAATTAATTGAATTCGAGCGCGACTTATCTTAAATGAAAGAAAGATTAAAATAATTTGAATTCTAAATATGCATAAATGTTGTTACATGCTATGGATGATCATGAGATAGACCAAAGACCCTTTGTATGTGTATGGTTTCATTTAAATTTATTTAATTTAAATTTTTTGGCCTGCGAACCTTCTTCCAATAAAATGTAGGGCCTGTGTGCCCATGGTTTCTTTAATGTAAACCCATGTAATGGAGGATCTCCCAAGCCAGAGGAGACGGTTCAAATCCCAAAGCCGAGGTGAAACTGACATAAGAAGATACAAAGGTGGACAGGTGGGAGCTGCAAAACACGAACCATCGGATTCAAGGTGTTTTCCCTAGGTCAGGGTTATCTTATCAAAACCGCTAGATAAGCTAACCAATAGAAGCTCATGATCATGCCATCTTATTTTATTTCTGTCTGATTGCAGGATTTATTTATTATGTATGTGTTGTCGCGATCACATATTTAATAAAATGTACAAGCATGCAAAGATGGAATAAAATAAAAAACGGACTATGCGTAAACATTATCATAACATGGTTAATCACTTAAGCAAGCATCACTTAATATTAACAAGCATGTGATAATGTGAAACTACACATAAAAGATTAAAATCCCTCAATACCATATTAATTCAAACTAATCCTTCCGTTACTTGATTAAGTGCAAGACTCAATAAAAATATGTGTTTGACCAACTCTTGTTGGGACACTTACTTTTATAAAGGAAGCCCTTATGAAAGGTTTCAGGTAGAAATAACCATATTACATCAAGAGGAGTAGACCTTTCTAGAATTGATGTAATATTGGAGGCAAGAGTTGAGGAAATCCATGTGAGGATTTCAGGATTGGGGAGTCCACTCAACAGATCAAGGAACTGTAAGCTCACAGTTGGCAAAGACCAGCCTACCTAAATACCTTCAAATAGCTTGACCAACCCTTTTTGGGGTTATGCGAAGGGGAATATGGATCCTTTACACTAGAATGTCAAAGCAACTGGACATTCCGAGTTCAATTGTGAGGGCCATTGAGACTTGATAAAATAGTGGGAGAATTAATAAATTCATTTATTATTTTTCATAAAATGTAATCATGAAAGTACTGATAAATCTGCTCTTTTAATTTGTATAATCGAAATGAAAAACTCATCAAACACATTTTCTCTACAATCAATTCTGGATAAAGACAATATCCTCACCGGCAGTAACTTTCAGGAATGGTTTAGGCGCCTTCGGGTTATCCTACGCCATGAACGAAAGTTTTATGTGTTGGAGTCCTCACTTCCTGATTCTCCTGCCCCAAGGGTGAGTGATGAAGATTTCCTGGTCTATGATCAACATTTTAACGATGCTCTTGATGTTCAATGTTTGATGTTATCATCTATGTCTAGTGATATCATGAAGTCTCATGAATACATGGATGCCTATATCATGCTTGAGCACCTCCGTGGTCTATACTAGGAGAGAGCAAGACAGGAAAGGTTTGAGATCTCCAAGGCTCTATTTCAGAGCACGCTTGGAGAGGTTTCCCCAGCTGGGCCTCATGTAGTCAAGATCATTGGATACATTGAGTGCTTGGAGGTTCTAGGGTTTAAACTCCCCGAAGAACTGGGTACTAATCTCATTCTTACATCACTCCCCCAAAGCTTCTCAAACTTTGTTGTGAAATTCAACATGAACAACATCAAGAAGTCTGTGTCTCATCTTCTGATCCTTATTCGCCAAGTGTACAATGACATGAAGCGTGAAAATCCTTCTGTCCTCATGGTGAATAAAAGGAAAGGGAAGGCGCGGATCTTTAAGCCCAAAGCTTCCTCAAGGTCTTCCAAGAAAAGGAAGATCAAAGGGGAGGCAAGGGAACAGGATGTTGTTTGTTTCGCATGTGGCAAGAAGGGCCACTGGAAGAAAAATTGCACCCAGCTAAGGAAGCAAGGGGAAGCTTCAGGTGCATTTGTTATCGAATGTAGTCTATCTGTTTCTACTAATTGGGTATTAGATACTGCTTTTGGTGCTCACGTCTGTATCCAAATGCAAGAACCAAGTAGATTCAGGAAGATTGATCGAGGTGAGGTAGATCTACGAGCAGCCAACGGAGCCAGAATTGTTGTTGTAGCTGTCGGGGACTACCACCTCACATTGACAACTGGAATGATCTTGGTGTTAAAGGGTTTTTATTATGTTCCTTCTGTTACTAAAAACATTATTTTAGTATCCAGATTAGATACTGATGGATTCATCTTCAAGTTTGGAAATGGATGCTGCTACTTTTATAAAGATAGCATTTGTTTTGGTAGGTCACATTTATATAACGGCCTTTATGTGTTAGACTACACAAACCAAGTAATGGAAATCGATGACAAAGTTAATTCACATGACTCATACCACACCCAACTTTGGCATCACCGCCTAGGTCATGTCAATGAGAAATGTTTGACAAAATTACATCAAGATGGGTATTTAGATTCCTTCGAACTAAAATCACTTGGTGTATGTCATGCGTGTCTACAAGGCAAAATGACCAAATCCCCATTTAGTGGGAAAGGTGAAAGATATAAAGAGCTTCTATAATTAGTTCACACAGATGTGTGTCAACCATTTTTAGTTGAAGCAAGGGGTGGGTTCTTGTACTTCAGAACTTTTACTGATGATTTTAGTAGATATGGATATATCTACTTAATGAGGTATAAGTCAGATTTTTTTGATCGGTTCAAAGAATACAAGAATGAATTTGAGAACCATCTTGGTAAGAAGATTAAGAAACTCTCCTCAGACAGAGGAGGTGAATATCTTAATCAGGACTTCATTGATTTCTTACGGAAGTTTGGGATTCTATCTCAACTCACTCCTCTTTATACGCCACAGTGGAATGGTGTAAGCAAAAGGAGGAACCACACCCTGTTGGACATGGTGAGATCAATGATGAGTCATGCGAGTCTTCCATTATCCTTTTGGGGATATGCATTACAAATAGCAACACACATACTAAACCAAGTACCAACTAAATCGATAAATGGTATTCCATACGAGTTATGGAGTGGACGCAAAGCCATGTTATCGAATTTACATGTGTGGGGTAGTGAAGCATATTGTTAAGGCCTATTAAGGTAACAAACTTGCACTCCAAGGCACAAAGTGTATCTTTATAGGATATCCCAAGGAAACAAGGGGATATTACCTATACAACCCCTTAGAAAAAAAGGTTATAGTGGCAAGACACTCCATATTCCTTGAGAGGGATCACATCTCCAAAAGAGATAGTGGGAGCTAGATAGACTTCGATGAAGTTGAGGCTCAAGATACACAGGAGTTGGTACAAGAACAAATTCCACAAAGCCCCGTGGAAGAACAATATGTTCCAGAGACACAAGAACTGCATAGGAGCACGAGAGAGGTGAGAGAACCAGAACGATATGTTTTTCTTGTCACCAAGGATGGTGACTCATTATTGGTTGACAATGATGATCCTCTTACCTACAAGGAATCAGTTGAAGGCACAGATGTTGCTAAGTGGAAAGAATCCATGAATTCTGAAATGGATTCCATGTACCAAAACCAAGTCTATATTTTGGTAGATCCTCCAGTTGATGTAAAGCCTATTGGTAATAAATGGGTATTCAAGAAGAAACTAGACATGGAGGGGCAAGTCAGCACCTATAAGGCACGACTAGTTGCAAAAGGTTTTAGACAGCGTCAAGGAATTGACTATGATGAAACCTTTTCACCAGTTGCGATGCTGAAATCCATCAGAATCCTATTGTCCATTGCCGCTTACCATGACTATGAAATTTGGCAAATGGATGTCAAAATAGCTTTCCTTAATGGGAACCTCCAGTAAGATGTCTAAATGACACAACCTGAAGGGTTTGTAACTCCAAAGGATTCCAACAAGGTATGAAAGTTGCAGAAATCCATTTATGGATTAAATCAAGCATCAAGGTCATGGAACATTTGTTTTGATGAAGCTGTAAAGGAATTTGGATTTGTTAAGAATGAATATGAGCCTTGTGTCTACAAGAGGTTTAGTGGAAGTGCAGTCGTTTTCCTAATAGTATATGTTGATGAAATATTACTAATTGGAAACAAAGTACATGTCTTACAGTCGGTTAAGGCATGGTTGCATAAATTCTTCTCCATGAAAGACTTGGGTGAGGCAGCATATATTCTTGGGATCAAGATCCATCGTGATAGATCCAAGAGAATTTTGGGCCTAAGTCAAATTACATACATTGACAAGATACTGAAGAGATTTAGTATGGAAAAGTCCAAGAGGGGATTGTTGCTAGTGTCACATGGCATTCATCTTTCCAAGAAAATGTTTCCTCAGACACATGAGTAAACAAACAGAATGGCAAGGATCCCTTACGCATCCGCGATTGGGTCAGTCATGTATGATATTCTATTTACGAGGCTAGATGTTGCTTATGCATTAAGTGTGGTAGGAAGATATCATGCTGATCCAGGAGACCTCCATTGTATGGCAGTCAAGACTATCCTTAAGTATCTGAGGCGTACTAAGGATATGTTCCTGGTTTATAGAGGAGATTAGGAACTAGTCATCAGAGGACATGTAGATGCTAGTTTCCAGACTGATCAAGATGAAATGAAGTCGCAGACTGGATACATCTTCAGTTTGAATGGAGGTGCAGTGATCTGGAAGATCTCATAGAAGAGTGTGGTGTCAGATTCTACAGCGGAGTCCGAGTATATCGCAGCTTCTGAGGCAGCTAAAATAGTAGTATGGATGCGAAGCTTTGTCCAAGAGATGGATGTAGTACCGATCAGTAAAGATCCTATCACACTCTATTGTGATAATACTGCAGCGGTGGCACTTGCAAAAGATCCAAGGTCACATCAGCGGACAAAGCACATACTTCATAAGTATCATATCTTGAGGGATTTTTCTCAAAGAGGTGAAGTTACAGTGAGCAGTTTTTCCACGGAAGACAACGTGGAGGACCCCTTGACTAAAGCCTTGACTCAGCAGAAACATGATCATCATGTGAGGTCTAGCAGACTAAAAGTCTTAGGCAGTTGGCTCTAGTCCAAGTGGGAGTTTGTAAGGGTTGGTGTCCTGAGAACCAACTGTTTTGTACTTTGATTACATGAATGTTCACTTATTATACATTGTTCATTATTCTGCATGACTATAATATAATAATGTCCTTGAATATTTGTTGCATTGATAAGGTCATGGAAGATCCCCGCTATGATGAGAACCTTGAAATGCTATAAAAATATTCTTAAATAAAGTTCTACGGTTAGATGACATACTATGATAGGACACATAGTATACAGACCGTCATGTTAGAGTACTCATAAGAAGACGAGACTCTCTCTCATGGAGTTCACACTTGGTAATCTCCAAGATGGGAGATTATGAGAACAGACCCGCCAGTAGAAATTCTGCATGTCTTGGTGTCATCGGACATTGCTATCTACGAGTGTGTGTAATGGTCCTTAGACTGGAAGATTATCATTAACTCATGTCATGACTCGCGCACTTAGATTTACTGATGAAAACAGTCATGCAGACAGTTGGCGGGAAGTAAGGTATATTGGGTGCGTCACGAGTGACATGTTGTTAATGGATAAGTTGAGGAAAGATTTTTCCCTTCTATTTATAGAAGTTGATATCTTGGCCCTTTTATTGAAATAGAACTGTTGCATGAAATTCCATATAGATGGTGTAAACGACGAGTTTATTTCAGGTAGTCAAAGAACGACGGATCAAGCATATAGGTTTATGACACTGCCATGAAACCTACTTGATGAAATATTGAGACAAAGGGATTAAATTACACAGTAAGCATTCGTATGAGGTGATACGTCAATGCAGCGTAAACTTCTTTTTATTGGGTGCCTTGACCCATTGCTAGACAGTAATCTTGGACTTTAGGCAAGCCCGCCTAATTCCAATGAGAAAGAGGCCTAGAGGGTCATACACTAAGTGTATTCAAGTATCTCAAGTAGAATAAAAATTATTCCCATACGCAGTTTAATAATTATTCAAGGAAGCCTAAATCGTTTTAATGTTGGAGGAAGAATAAAATAAAACAAGTACACGTCGTGTATCAATGATTACACGTCGTGTAGTTTTATTTTGAAAATAAGTACACTCCGTGTATTGTTAAATGTACATTCCGTGTAGTTTTCATTTTGGAAAGGAAACGAATAAATGAAAACAAGATATACACACTGTGTACATTTAATGTACACGCCGTGTAGTTTTCAATGAAAAACAAGTACACACCGTGTATTTATTAATACATGTTGTGTAGTTTTTTCAGTCAAGATTTTGAGGAAATATCATTGTATTAAATGATATTTATTATAATCAGTGTGGGTGCATGTCAAGGAATTAATGACTCAACATGGGGTTTTCAAAAGGGATTTAATGAAATAAATAAAACGCCTAATGCGTTTATTTATTTTCATAACTCTACAACCTCAAACCTGATTATAAATATCCTCACAACCCCAAATCTTTTTCTAACCCAAGATAATCGGTGTGCACAACAATTCTGGAGAATTATTTCAAGGCCTAAAGAACCTCTTCCTCCAAGAACGCTCTCAAGACCGAGAGAGATCCTCTTCCATAGGATCAAGGCGATCTAAGGTGGACAACGCAAGCAAAGGTTTCTCCACGCTTTCACCCGGAGACTCCTTTGGCGACGTCCATAGATACGAGGTGCCCATGTGGATCACCGCTAGAGGAAGTCTACACTTGGATTCTATGACACAATGATGAATCACATCGGAACATTATCAAGAACATCAACAAAGAAAGAACACCCAAAAGGTACTTCTTTATAATCAATTAAATTAATTATAATCAACCTATAACGATCCTTGTTTGTGGTTCCAGGACAAACCTTATTCTTTGTCTATTTATGTGGTTCGATCCATGGAGACTGGCGTTTATCGTCATATTGATCCCGGATTGATCATTATTAATGACAAAAGGCCAATTGGGAACATCCACCCACGCGCTCCAACTGCGCCCAGAACCTTCAAATGGTATCAGAGCGAGGTTATAACATTGATTATAATTATTTAATTTTTGTTGATAATTTAGGCATTTATATTTGATTCAATTTGAAATAAATCATTCTATAAATCTGAATAAATGAGATCTATTCTTCCTCCTTCGTTTCTCAATTCATATCACAGAAATGGCCTTTTAATTTTAATTTTTGATTAAAATAAAAACGAGGAACTCATCCAAAGGAGCTGCTCTTTCTGTCTGTACAACACGGGATTACACGGCATGTAATTAAAACTACACGCCGTGTACTTAGGTTCAACGAAACGGCACTGGTCCGCCAAACCACGCCATGTGAATTGAATATGCCTAAGTATTAATCATGCTGTGTTGACCAGAATTGAACAGCACGTGGAAACTGGAATACACGGCGTGTATGTTGGAGCAACACGCCGTGTAGTCCGTTCCGGCCCAGGTGAAACCATGTACAAGGATAAGCCGCGTACCACATACACGGGATCGCCAGGCTGGTTACCGTGTAACAAGGAAGTACACGCTGTGTATGATTTATCTACATGTCGTGTACTCCAAAATTTCCAAAGTACAGAAAAACATGTCAAAGCCCTCGGCGTGTACTTTGGATAAAAGGTGAAAATAAATACACACCATGTAAATATAAACTACACGCTGTTTACTTTCCATAAATTTCACCAGGTTTCCTCCAAAAGTACAAAGACCTGTACAAGGAATATGGATGAGAAGAATCTCAAGGAAATTCATAAAGGAATTTAAGATAAAGAATTGATTAATTATAAGATCATAATTAATTTAATTCGAGCGAGACTTATCTTAAATGAAAGAAATATTAAAAGAATTTGAATTCTAAATATGAATAAATGTTGTTGCATGCTATGGATGATCATGAGCTAGACCAAAGATCCTTTGTATGTGTATGGTTTAATTTAAATTTATTTAATTTAAATTTGTTGGACTGCGAGCCTTCTTCCAATAAAATGTAGGGCATGCATGCCCATGGTTTCTTTAATGTAAACCCATGTAATGGAGGATCTCCCAAGCCAGAGAAGATGGTTCAAATCCCGAAGCCGAGGTGAAACTGACACAAGAAGATACAAAGGTGGACAGGTGGGAGCTGCAAAACACGAATCATAGGGTTCAAGGTGTTTTCCCTAGGTCAGGGTTATCTTATCAAAACCGCTAGATAAGATAACCAATATAAGCTCATGATCATGCCATCTTATTTTATTTTTTTCTGATTGTAGGATTTATTTATTATGTATGTGTTTTCGCGATCACATATTTAATAAAATGAACAAGCATGCAAAGATGGAATAAAATAAAAACCGGACTATGCGTAAACATTATCATAACATGGTTAATCACTTAAGCAAGCATCACTTAATATTAACAAGCATGTGATAATGAGAAACTACGCATAAAAGATTAAAATCCCTCAATACCATATTAAGTCAGACCAAGCCTTCCATTACTTGATTAAGGGCAAGACTCAATAAAACTATGTGTTTGACCAACCCTTGTTGGGACACTTAATTTTATAAAGGAATCCCTTATGAAAGGTTTCAGGTATACTTAACCATATTACATCAAGAGGAGTATCCCTTGCTAGACTTGATGTAATATTGAAGGAAAGAGTTGAGGAAATCCAAGTCAGGATTTCAGGATTCGGGAGTCCACTGAAAAGATCAAGGAAATGTAAGCTCACAGTTGGCAAAGACCTGCCTACCTAAATACCTTCAAATATCTTGACCAACCCTTGTTGGGGTTATGCAAAGTGGAATATGGATCCTTGCCACTAGAATGTCAAAGCAACTGGACATTCCGAGTTCAATGGTGAGGGCCATTGAGACTTGATAAAAGAGTGGGAGAATTAATAAATTCATTTATTATTTTTCATAAAATGTAATCAAGAAAGTACTGATAAATCTTCTCTTTTAATTTGTAGAATCGAGATGACAAACTCGTCAACCATATTTTCTCTGCGATCAATTCTGGATAAAGACAATATCCTCACCGACAATAACTTTCAGGAATGGTTTAGGCGCCTTCAAGTCGTCCTACACCATGAACGAAAGTATTACGTGCTGGAGTCCTCACTTCCTGATCCTCCTTCCCAAGGGGCAAGTGATGAAGATTTCCTAGTCTATGATCAACATTTGAGCGATGCACTCGACATTCAATGTTTGATGCTATCATCAATGTCAAGTGAGCTCATGAAGTCTCATGAGGACATAGATGCCTATAGCATTCTCGAGCACCTCCGTGGTCTATACCAGGAGAGCGTAAGATAGGAAAGGTTTGAGATATCCAAGGCTCTATTCAAGAGAAAACTTGGAGAGGGTGCCCCAGCTGGGCCTCATGTAGTCAAGCTCATTGGATACATTGAGCACTTGGAGGTTCTAGGGTTTAAACTCCCTGAAGAACTGGGTACTGATCTCATTCTCGCATCACTTCCCCAGAGCTTCTCAAACTTTGTTGTGAACTTCAACATGAACAACATTGAGAATTCTCTGTCTGATCTTCTTATCCTTATTCGCCAAGTGTACAATGACATGAAGTGTGAAAATCCTTCTATCCTCATGTTGAATAAAAGGAAAGGGAAGGCGAAGAGATTTAAGCCCAAATCTTCTTCAAGGCCTTCCAAGAAAAGAAATATCAAAGGGGAGGCAAGGGAACAGGATGTTGTTTGTTTCGCATGTGGAAAGAAGGGCCACTGGAAGAAAAACTGCACCCAGCCAAGGAAGCAAGGGGAAGCTTGAGGTGCATTTGTTATAGAATGAAATCTATCTGTTTCTACTAATTGGGTATTAGATACTACTTGTGGTGCTCACATCTGTATCCTAATACAGTAACCAAGTAGATTCAGGAAGATTGATCGAGGGGAAGTAGATCTACGAGCAACCAACGGAGCCAGACTTGCTGTTGTAGCTGTCGGGGACTACCACCTCACATTGCCAACTGGAATGATCTTGGTGTTAAAGGGTTGTTATTATGTGCCTTATGTTACTAAAAACATTCTTTCAGTATCCATATTAGATACTGATGGATTAATCTTCAAGTTTGGAAGTGGATGCTGGTACTTTTATAAAGATGGCATTTTTTTGGTAGGGCACATTTATATGACAGCCTTTATGTGTTAGACTACACAAACCAAGTAATGGCAATCGATGACAAAGTTAATTCACATGAATCATACTACACCAAACTTTGGCATTACTGGCTAGGTCATGTCAATGAGAAACATTTGACAAAATTACATCAAGATGGGTATTTATATTCTTTTGAACTAAAACCACTTGGTGTATGTCATGCGTGTCTACAAGGCAAAATGACCAAAGCCCCATTTAGTGGGAAATGTGAAAGAGCTAAAGAGCTTCAAGAATTATTTCACACAGATGTGTGTGGGCCATTTCCAGTTGAGGCAAGGGGTGGGTTCTCATACTTCATAACTTTTACTGGTGATTTTAGTAGATATGGATATATCTACTTAATGAGGTATAAGTCAGATTCTTTTGATCGGTTCAAATAATACAAAAATGAAGTTGAGAACCATCTTGGTAAGAAGATTAAGAAACTTCGCTCAGACAGAGGAGGAGAATATCTTAATCAGGACTTCATTGATTTCTTACGGGAGTTTGGGATTCTATCTCAACTCACTCCTCCTTATACGCCACAGTGGAATGGTGTAAGAGAAAGGAGGAACCGCACCCTATTGGACATGGTGAGATCAATGATGAGTCATACAAGTCTTTCATTATCCTTTTGGGGATATGCATTACAAAAAGCAGCACACCTACTAAACCAAGTACCAACTAAATCGATAAATGGTATTCCATACGAGTTATGGAGTGGACGCAAAGTCATGTTATCGAATTTACATGTGTGGGATAGCGAAGCATTTTTTAAGGCCTCTTCAGGTAACAAACTTTCACCCCAAGGCACAAAGTGTATCTTTATAGGATATCCCAAGGAAATAAGGGGATATTACCTATACAACCCCTAAAACAAAAAGTTTATAGTGTCAAGACACGCCATATTCCTTGAGAGGGAGCACATCTCCAAAAGAGATAGTGGGAGCGAGATAGACTTCGATGAAGTCGAGGCTCAAGATACACAGGAGTTGGTACAAGAACAGATTCCACAAAACCCCGTGGAAGAAAAATATGTTCCAGAGGCACAAGAACTATGTAGGAGCATGAGAGAGGTGAGAGAACCAGAACGATATGGTTTTCTTCTCACTGAGGATGGTGAATCATTATTGGTTGACAATGATGATCCTCTTACCTACAAGGAATCAGATGAAGGCACAGACGTTGCCAAGTGGCAAGAAGACATTAATTCTGAAATGGATTCCATGTACCAAAACCAAGTCTGGATTTTGGTAGATCCTCCGGTTGATGTAAAGCCTATTGGTAATAAATGGGTATTCAAGAAGAAACTAGACATTGAGGGGAAAGTCAGCACCTACAAGGCACGATTGGTTGCAAAAGGTTTTAGACAGCGTCAAGGAATTGACTATGATGAAACCTTTTCACCAGTTGCAATACTGAAATCCATCAGAATCCTATTGGTCATTACGGCTTACCATGACTATAAAATTTGGAAAATGGATGTCAAAACATCTTTCCTTAACGGGAACCTCCAGGAAGATGTCTACATGACACAACCTGAAGGGTTTGTGACTCCAAAGGATGCCAACAAGGTATGCAAGTTGCAGAAATCCATTTATGGATTAAAGCAAGCATAAAGGTCATGGAACATTCATTTTGATGAAGCCGTAACGGAATTTGTCTTTGTTAAGAACGAATGTGAGCCTTGTTTCTACAAAAGGTTTAGTGGAAGTGCAGTCATTTTCCTAATAGTATATGTTGATGACATATTACTAATTGGAAACGAAGTACCTGTCTTACAGTCAGTTAAGGCATGGTTGCATAAATTCTTCTCCATGAAAGACTTGGGTGAGGCAGCATATATTCTTGGGATCAAGATCCATCGTGATAAATCCAAGAGAATGCTGGGCCTGAGTCAAAGTACATTCATTGACAAGATACTGAAGAGATTCAGTATGAAACAGTCCAAGAGGGGATTGTTTCCAGTGTCACATGGCATTCATCTTTCCAAGAAAATGTGTCCTCAAACACATGAGGAAAGAAATATAATGGCAAGGATCCCTTACGCATCCGCGATTGGGTCGGTCATGTATGTTATGCTATGTACGAGGCTAGATGTTGCTTACACATTAAGTGCGGTTGGCAGATTTCAAGCTGATTCAGGAGACCGCCATTGGATGGTAGTCGAGACTATCCTTAAGTATCTGAGGCGTACTAAGGATATGTTCCTGGTTTATGGAGGAGATGAGGAACTAGTCATCAGAGGACATGTAGATGCTAGTTTCCATACTGATCAAGATGACATGAAGTTGCAGAGTGGATACATCTTCAGTCTGAATGGAGGTGCAGTGAGATGGAAGAACTCAAAGCAAAGTGTGGTGACAGATTCTACAGCGGAGTCCGAGTATATCGCAGCTTCTGAGGCAGCTAAAGAAGCGGTATGGATGTGAATCTTCATCCAAGAGCTGGATGTAGTACCGAGTAGTAAAGATCCTATCACGCTCTATTGTGATAATACTACAGTGGTGGCACTTGCAAAAGATCCAAGGTTAGATCAGCGGACAAAGCACATACTTCGGAAGTATCATCTCTTGAGGGATTTTTCTCAAAGAGGTGAAGTTGCAGTGAGCAGTATTTCCACGGAAGACAACGTGGTGGACCCCTTGACTAAATCCTTGACTCTGCAGAAACATGATCATCATGTGAGGTCTAGGGGACTAAAAGTCGTAGGTAGTTGGCTCTAGTCCAAGTGGGAGTTTGTAAGGGTTGGTGCCCTGAGAACCAATTGTTTTGTACTTTGATTACATGAATGCTCACTTATTATATATTGTTCGTTGTTCCGCATGACTATAATATAATAATGTCCTGGAATATTTGTTTCATTGATAAGGTCATGGCAGATCCCCGCTATGATGAGAACCTTGAAATGCTATAACAATATTCTTAAATAAAGTTCTACAGTTTGATGACATACTATGATAGGACACATAGTATACGGATCGTCATGTGTGAGTACTCGTAAGATGACGACACTCTCTCTCATGGAGTTCGCACTTGGTAATCTCCAAGATGGGAGATTATGAGAATAGACCCTCCAATAGCAATTCTGCATGTCTTGGTGTCATCGTACATTGCTATCTACGAGCGTGTGTAATGGTCCTTAGACTGGAAGATTATCATTAACTCATGTCATGACTCGCGCACTTAGATTTACTGACGAAAACCGTCACGCAAACAGTTGGCGGGAAGTATGGTGCATTGGGTGCGTAATGAGTGACATGTTGTTAATGGACAAGTCAAGGAAGGATTTCTCCCTTACATTTATGGAAGTTGATATCTTGGCCCTTTGATTGAAATAGAACCGTCACATTAAATTCCATGGCCATGGTGTAAACAACGAGTTTATTTCAGATATTCAAAGAACGACAGATCAAGCATATAGGTTTATGACACTGCCATGAAACCTGCTTGACGAGATATCGATACAAAGGGATTAAATTACACAGTAAGCATTCGTATGATGTGATACGTCAATGCGGCGTCAACTTCTTTCTCTTGGGTGCCTTGACCCATTGCTAGACAGTAATCTTGGACTTTAGGCAAGCCCGCCTAATGCCAACGAGAAAGAGGCCTAGAGGGTCACACACTAAGTGTGTTCAAGTATCTCAAGTAGAATAAAGATTATTCTCGTACACGGTTTAATAATTATTCAAGGAATCCTAAATCGTTTTAATGTTAGAGGAAGAATAAAATAAAACAAGTACACGCTGTGTATCAATGATTACACGCCGTGTAGTTTTATTTTGAAAACAAGTACACATCGTGTATTATTAAATGTACACGCCATGTAGTTTTCATTTTGGAAAGGAAATGAATAAATGAAAATAAGATATACATGTCGTCTACATTGAATGTACACTCCATGTAGTTTTCAATGAAAAACAAGTACACGCCGTGTATTTATTAATACACACCGTGTAGTTTTTCCAGTCGGGATTTTGAGGAAATATCATTTTATTAAATGATATTTATTATAATCAGTGTGGACACATGTCAAGGAATTAATGACACGGCATGGGGTTTTCAAAATGGAGTTAATGAAATAAATAAAATGTGTAAATCGTTTATTTGTTGTCATAACTCTACAACCTCAAACCTGATTATAAATATCCTCACAACCCCAACTCTTTTCATAACCCAAGATAATCGTTGTGCACAACAATTCTGGAGAATTATTTCAAGGCCGAAAGAACCTCTTCCTCTAAAAACGCTCTCAAAACCGAGAGAGATCCTCTTCCATAGGATCAAGGCGATCTAAGGGGGACAATGCAAGCAAAGGTTTCTCCACGCTAGCACCCGGAGACTCCTTTGGCGACATCCAGAGATACGAGGTGCACGTGTGGATCACCGCTAGAGGAAGTCTACACTTGGATTCTACGACGCAACGACGAATCACATCCGAATGTGATCAAGAACATCAACGAAGAAAGAACACCCAAAAGGTACTTCTTTATAATCAATTAAATTAATTGTAATCAATCTGTAACGATCCTTGTTTGTGGTTCTGGGAGAAACCTTCTTCTTTGTCTATTTCTGTGATTCGATCCATGGAGACTGGTGTTTATCGTCATATTGATCCCGGATTTATCATTATTAATGACAAAATTCCAAGTGGGAACATCCACCCACGCGCTTTGAAGGTTCCAGGCGCAGCGGAAGCGCGTGGGTAAATGTGCCCACTTGGCTTTTTGTCATTAACAATGATCAATCCGGGATCAATACGATGATAAATTCCAGTCTCCATGGATCGAATCACAGAAATGGAAAAAGAAAGGGAAAGTCCCAGAACCACAAAATAGGATCGTTACATGTTGATTATAATTAATTTAATCAATTGAAAAGAAATACCTTTTGGGTGTTCTTTCTTCGTTGATGTTATTGATCACGTTCTGATGTGATTTGTCATTGCATCGCAGAAGCCAAGTGTAGACTTCCTCTAGCGGTGATCCACACGTGTACCTCGTATCTCGGGACGTCTCCAAAGGAGTCTTCGGGTGCTAGCATGGAGAAACCTTTTCTTGCGTTGTCCACCTTAGATCATCTTGATCCGATGGAAGAGTATCTCTCTCGGTCTTGAGAGCGTTCTTGGAGGAAGCGGTTCTTTCGGCCTTGAAAGAATTCTCCAGAATTGTTGTGCAAAACGATTCTCTTGTATGTAGGAAAATAGTTGGGGTTGTGAGGATATTTATAATCAGGTTTGAGGTTGTAAAGTTATGACAATAAATAAATGCATTACGCCTTTCATTTATTTCATTAACTCTTATTGAAAACCCCCATGTCGAATAATTAATTCCTTGACATGCGCTCATGCTGATTATAATAAATATCATTTAATAAAACAATATTATATCCTCAAAATCCCAACTGGAAAAACTACACGGTGTGTAATAATAAATACACGGTGTGTACTTTCTTTTCATTGAAAACTACATGGCATGTACATTAAATGTACACGGCGTGTATATATTGTTTTCATTTATTCATTTCCTTTTCAAAATAAAAACTACATGATGTGTAATAATTAATACACGACGTGTACTTGTTTTCATTTTATTCTTCCTCAAACATTAAAACTATTTAGGCTTCCTTGAATAATTATTAAACCACGTACGGGAATAATCTTTATTCTACTTGAGATACTTGAATACACTTAGTGTATGACCCTATAGGCCTCTTTCTCGTTGGCATTAGGCGGGCTTGCCTAAAGTCCAAGATTACTGTCTAGAAACGGGTCAAGGAACCCAAGAGAAAGAATTTGACGCCGCATTGACGTATCACCACATACGAACGCTTACTATGTAATTTAATCCCTTTGTCTCAATATCTCATCAAGCAGGTTTCATGGCAGTGTCATAAACCTATATGCTTGATATGTCGTTCTTTGACTACCTGAAATAAACTCATCATTTACACCATGGCCATGAAATTTCATGCAACAGTTCTATTACAATCAAAGGGTCAAGATATCAACTTCCATAAATGGAAGGGACAAATCCTTCCTCGACTTATCTATTAACAACATGTCACTCGTGACGCACCCAACGTACCCTACTTCCCACCATCTGTCTGCGTGACGGTTTTCATCAGTAAATCTAAGTGTGCGAGTCATGAAATGAGTTAATAATAATATTCCAGTCTAAGTACCATTACATACGCTTGTAGAAAGCAATGTCCGATGACACCAAGACATGCGAAATTGCTACTGGCTGGTCTGTTCTCATAATCTCCCATCTTGGAGATTACCAGGTGTGAACTCTATGAGAGAGAGTCTCGTCTTCTTACGAGTACTCGCACATGACATTATGTATACTATGTGTCCTATAATAATATGTCATCCAACCATAGAACTTTATTTAAGAATATTTTTATAGCATTTCAAGGTTCTCATTATAGCGGGGATCTTCCATGACCTTATCAATGCAACAAATATTCCAGGACATTATTATATTATAGTCATGCAGAACAATGAACAATATATAATAAGTGATCATTCATGTAATCAAAGTACAAAACAGTTGGTTCTCAGGACACCAACCCTTACAAACTCCCACTTGGACCAGAGCCAACTGCCTACGACTTTTAGTCCCCTAGACCTCACATGATGATCACGTTTCTGCTGAGTCAAGGCTTTTTTCAAGGGGTCTACCATGTTGTCTTCCGTGGAAATACCGCTCACTGCAACTTCACATCTTTGAGAAAAATCCCTCAGGAGATGATACTTCCGAAGTATGTGCTTTTTCCACTGATGTGACCTTGGCTCTATTGGAAGTGTCACTGCTGCAGTATTATCACAATAGAGTGTGATATGATCTTTACTGCTCGGTACTACATCCAGCTCTTGGATGAAGCTTTGCATCTATACTGCTTCTTTAGCTCCCTCAAATGTTGCGATATACTCGGACTCTGCTGTAGAATCTGCCACCACACTTTGCTTTGAGCTCTTCCAGCTCACTGCACCTCCATTAAAACTGAAGATGTATCCAGTATGTGACTTCATGCCATCTTGATCAGTTTGGAAACTAGCATCTACATGTCCTCTGATGACTAGTTCCTCATCTCCTCCATAAACCAGGAACATATCCTTAGTACGCCTTAGATACTTAAGGATAGTCTTGACTGTCATCCAATAGCGGTCTCCTGGATCAGCTTGATATCTGCCTACCACACTTAATGCGTAAGCAACATCTAGCCTCGTACATAGAATAGCATACATGACTGATCCAATCGCGGATGTGTAAGGGATCCTTGCCATTCTCTTTCTTTCTTCATGTGTATGGGGACACATTTTCTTGGAAAGATAAATGCCATGTGACACTGGAAAAAATCCCCTCTTGGACTATTCCCTACTGAATCTCTTCAATATCTTGTCAATGTATGTACTTTGACTCAGGCCCAGCATTCTCTTGGATCTATCCCAATGCATCTTGATCCCAAGAATATATGCTGCCTCACCCAAGTCTTTCATGGAGAAGCATTTATGCAACCATGCCTTAACTGACTGTAAGACAGGTACTTCATTTCCAATTAGTAATATGTCATCAAAATATACTATTAGGAAAACGACTGCACTTCCACTAAACCTTTTATAGACACAAGTCTCACATTCATTCTTAACAAATCCAAATTCCGTTACGGCTTCATCAAAACAAATGTTCCATGACCTTGATGCTTGCTTTAATCCATAAATGGATTTCTGCAAATTGCATACCTTGTTGGCATCCTTTGGAGTCACAAACCCTTCAGGTTGTGTCATGTAGACATCTTCCTGGAGGTTCCCATTAAGGAAAGCTGTTTTGACATCCATTTGCCAAATTTCATAGTCATGGTAAGCAGCAATGGCCAATAGGATTCTGATGGATTTCAGTATCGCAACCGGTGAAAAGGTTTCATCATAGTCAATTCCTTGATGTTGTCTAAAACCTTTTGCAACCAGTCGTGCCTTGTAGGTGCTGACTTGACCCTCCATGTCCAGTTTCTTCTTGAATATCCATTTATTACCAATAGTCTTTACATCAACTTGAGGATCTACCAAAATCCAGACTCGGTTTTGGTACATGGAATCCATTTCAGAATTCATGGCTTCTTGCCACTTGGTAATGTTTGTGCCTTCAACTGCTTCCTTGTAGGTAAGAGGATCATTATTTTCAACCAATAATGATTCACCATCCTCGGTGACAAGAAAACCATATCGTTCTGGTTCTCTCACCTCTTTCGTGCTCTTACGCAGTTCTTGTGTATCTGGAACATATTTTTCTTCCATGGGGTTTTGTGGAATCTGTTCTTGTACCAACTCCTGTGTATCTTGAGCCTCGACTTCATCGAAGTCTATCTCGCTCCCACTATCTCTTTTGGATATGTTCTCCCTCTCAAGGAATATTGCGTGTCTTTCCACAGTAACCTTTTTGTCTGAGGGGTTGTATAGGTAATATCTCCTTGTTTCCTTGGGATATCCTATAAAGATACACTTTGTGCCTCGGGGTGCAATTTTGTTACCTGAAGAGGCCTAAAAAAATGATTCGCTACCCCACACATGTAAATTTGATAACATGGATTTGCGTCCACTCCATAACTCCTATGGAATACAATTTATCGATTTAGTTGGTACTTGGTTTAGTATGTGTGGTGCTGTTTGTAATGCATATCCCCAAAAGGATAATGGAAGACTCGCATGACTCATCATTGATCTCACCATGTCCAACAGGGTGTGGTTCCTCCTTTTGCTTACACCATTCCACTGTGGTGTATAAGGAGGAGTGAGTTGAGATAGAATTCCAAACTTCCGTAAGAAATCAATGAAGTCTTGATTAAGATATTCTCCTCCTCTGTCTGAGGAGAGTTTATTAATCTTCTTACCAAGCTGGTTCTCAACTTCATTCTTGTATTCTTTGAACCAATCAAAAGAATCTGACTTATACCTCATTAAGTAGATATATCCATATCTACTAAAATCATCAGTAAAAGTTATGAAGTAGGAGAACCCACCCCTTGCCTCAACAGGAAATGGACCACACACATCTGTGTGAACTAATTCTAGAAGCTCTTTAGATCTTTCACCTTTCCCACTAAATGGGGCTTTGGTCATTTTGCCTTGTAGACACGCATGACCTACACCAAGTGGTTTTAGTTCTAAAGAATCTAAATACCCATCTTAATGTAATTTTGTCAAACGTTTCTCATTGACATGACCTAGCCAGTGATGCCAAAGTTGGGTGTGGTATGAGTCATGTGAATTTACTTTGTCATCGATTGTCATTACTTGGTTTTTGTAGTATAACACATAAAGGTCATTATATAAATGTGACCTACCAAAACAAATTCTATCTTTATAAAATTAGCAGCATCCACTTCCAAACATGAATATGAATCCATCAGTATCTAATCTGGATACTGAAATAGTGTTTTTAGTAATAGAAGGCACATAATAACAACCCTTTTACACCAAGATCATTCCAGTTTGCAATGTGAGGTGGTAGTCTCTGATAGCTACAACAGTAAGTCTGGCTCCGTTGGATGCTCATAGATCTACATCTCCTCGATCAATCTTCCCGAATCTACTTGGTTCCTGTATTTGGATACAGATGTGAGCACCAAAAGCAGTATCTAATACCCAATTAGTAGAAACAGATAGATTGCATTCGATAATAAGCGCACCTGAAGCTTCCCCTTGCTTCCTTGGCTGGGTGCAGTTTTTCTTCCAGTGGCCCTTCTTGCCACATACGAAACAAACAACATCCTTTTCCCTTGCCTCCCCTTTGATCTTCCTTTTCTTGGAAGGCCTTAAAGAAGCTTTGGTCTTAAATCTCTTCGCCTTCCCTTTCCTTTTATTCACCATGAGGACAGAAGGCTTTTCATGCTTCATGTCATTGTCCACTTGGAGAATAAGGATAAGAAGATCAGACAGAGAATTCTCAATGTTGTTCATGTTGAAGTTCACAACAAAGTTTGAGAAGCTCTGGGGAAGTGATGCGAGAATGAGATCGGTACCCAGTTCTTCGGGGAGTTTAAACCCTAGAACCTCCAACTGCTCAATGTATCCAATGAGCTTGACTACATGAGGCCCAGTGGGTGCACCCTCTCCAAGCTTGCTCTGGAATAGAGCCTTGAAGATCTCAAACCTTTCCTGTCTTGCTCTCTCCTGGTATAGACCACGGAGGTGCTCGAGCATGCTATAGGCATCCATTTCCTCGTGATACTTCATGAGCTCACTTGACATTGATGATAGCATCAAACATTGAACGTCGAGTGCATCGCTCAAATGTTGATCATAGACTAGGAAATATTCATCACTTGCCCCTTGGGCAGGAAGATCAGGAAGTGAGGACTCCAGCGCATAATACTTTCATTCATGGCATAGGACGACCCGAAGGTGCCTAAACCATTCCTGAAAGTTACTTTCGGTGAGGATATTGTCTTTGTCCAGTATTGATCGCAGATAAAATGTGGTTAACGAGTTTGTAATCATGATTCTATAATTTAAAAGAGCAGATTTATTAGTACTTTCTTGATTACATTTTATGATAAATAATAAATGAATTAATTAATTATCCCATTATTTTATCAAGTCCCAATGGCCCTCACCATTGAACTCGGAATGTCCAGTTGCTTTTACATTCTAGTGGAAAGGATCCATATTCCCCTTTGCATAACCCCAACAAGGGTTGTTCAAGCTATTTGAAGGTATTTAGGTAGGCATGTCTTTGCTAACTGTGAGCTTACAGTTCCTTGATCTGTTGAGTGGACTCCCCAATCCTGAAATCCTGACTTGGATTTCCTCAACTCTTGCCTCCAATATTACATCAAGTCTAGAAAGGGTTACTCCTCTTTATGTAATATGGTTAAGTCAACCTGAAACCTTTCATAAGGGCTTCCTTTATAAAAGTAAGTGTCCCAACAAGGGTTGGTCAAACACATAGTTTTATTGAGTCTTGACCTTAATCAAGTAACAGAAGGCTTAGTCTGAATTAATATGGTATTTGAGGGATTTTATTATTTATGAGTAGTTTGGAATTATCACATTCTTGTTAATATTAAGTGATGATTACTTAAGTGATTAACCATGTTCTGATAATGTTTACGCATAGTCCAGTTTTTATTTTATTCTATCTTTGTCTGCTTGTTCATTTTATTAACTATGTGATCGCGACAACACATACATAATAAATAAACCATGCAATTTAGACAGAAATAAAATAATATGGCATGATTGTGAGATTCTATTGGTTAGCTTATCTAGCAGTTTTGATAAGCTAACCCTGACCTAGGGAAAACACCTTGAACCTGATGGTTCGTGTTTTGAAGCTCCCACCTATCCAACTTTGTATCTTCTTGCATCGGTTTCACCTTAGCTTTGGGATTTGAACCGTCTCCTATGGCTTGGGGAGATCCTCCATTACATGGGTTTACATTAAAGAAACCATGGGCACACATGCCCTACATTTTATTGGAAGAAGGCTCCTAGGCCAAAAAATTTAAATTAAATAAATTTAAATGAAACTATACACATACAAAGGGTCTTTGGTCTAGCTCATGATCATTCATAGCATGCAACGGCATTTACGCATATTTAGAATTCAAATACTTTTAATCATTCTTTCATTTAAGATAAGTCGCGCTTGAATTCAATTAATTATGATCTTATAATTAATCAATTCTTTATCTTAAATTCCTTTCTGAATTTCCTTGAGATTCTTCTCATTGATATTCCTTGTACGGGTCTTTTTACATTGGAGGAAACCTGGTGAAATTTCATTTTTGGAAAGTACACGGTGTGTAGTTTATAATTACATGACATGTATTCACTTTTTATCTAAAGTACACGCCGGGGGCTTTGGCATTTTTTCTGTACTTTGGAAATTTTGGAGTACACGGCGTGTACTTCCTTGTTACGCAGTAACCGGCCTGTAGATCCCGTGTACACGGTACGCGGCTTATCCTTGTACACGGTTTCACCTGGGCCGAAACATACTATACAGCGTGTTGCTCCAACATACACGCCATGTATTACGGTTCCATGCGCCATTCAATTCTGGTCAACACGGCATGATTAATACTTAGGCATATTCAATTCACACGGTTTGGTTTGGCGGACCAGTGCTGGTTCATTGAACCTAAGTACACGGTGTGTAGTTCTAATTACATGTCGTGTAATCCTGTGTTGTACAGATAGAAAGAGCGACTCCTCTGGATGAGTTCCTCGTTTTTATTTTAATCAAAAATTAAAATTAAAAGGTAGTTTCTATGATATGAATCGAGAAACGAAGGAGTAAGAATAGATCTCGTTTATTAAGATTAATAGAACGATATATTTCGAATTGAATCAAATATAAATGAGTAAATTATCAACGAAAATTAAATAACTATAATCAATGTTGTAACCTCCCTCTAATACTATTTGATGGTTCTGGGCGCAGCGGAAGTGCGTGGGTGGATTTGCCCACTTGGCTTTTTGTCATTAACAATGATCAATCCGGGATCAATACGACGATAAATGTCAGTCTCAATGGATCGAATCACATAAATGGACAAAGAAAAGGAAAGTCCCGGAACCACAAAGTTGGATCATTACATGTTGATTATAATTAATTTAATCAATTGAAAAGAAATACCTTTTGGGTGTTCTTTCTTCATTGATGTTCTTGATCACGTTCCGATGTGATTCGTAGTTGCGTCACAGAAGCCAAGTGTAGACTTCCTCTAGTGGTGATCCACATGTATACCTCGTATCTTAGGATATCACCAAAGGAGTCTCCGGGTTCTAGCGTGGAGAAACCTTTTCTTGCATTGTTCGCCTTAGATCATCTTGATCCGATAGAAGAGGATCTCTCTCGGTCTTGAGAGTGTTCTTAGAAGAAGTGGTTCTTTCAGCCTTGAAAGAATTCTCCAGAATTGTTGTGCACAACGATTATCTTGTGTGTAGGAAAATATTTGGGGTTATGAGGATATTTATAATCAGGTTTGATGTTGTAGAGTTATGGCAACAAATAAATGTGTTACGCGTTTCATTTATTTCATTATCTCTTATTGAAAACCCCCATGTCGAATAATTAATTCCTTGACATGCGCTCACGCTGATTATAATAAATATCATTTAATAAAAAAATATTATATCCTCAAAATCCCAACTGAAAAAACTACACGGCGTGTATATTAAATTTACACGGCGTGTATATATTGTTTTCATTTATTCATTTCCTTTTCAAAATAAAAACTACACGGTCTGTAATAATTAATACACGACATGTACTTGTTTTCATTTTATTCTTCCTCCAACATTAAAACGATTTAGTCTTCCTTGAATAATTATTAAAACACATGCGGGAATAGTCTTTATTCTACTTGAGATACTTGAATACACTTAGTGTGTGACCCTCTAGGCCTCTTTCTCGTTGGCATTAGGCGGGCTTGCCTAAAGTCCAAGATTACTGTCTAGCAATGGGTCAAGGAACCCAAGAGAAAGAAGTTGACATCGCATTGACGTATCACCACATATGAACTCTTACTGTGTAATTTAATCCCTTTGTCTCAATATCTCATCAAGAAGGTTTCATGGCAGTGTCATAAACCTATATCCTTGATCTGTCATTCTTTGACTACCTAAAATAAACTCTTCGTTTACACCATGGCCATGTAATTTCATGCAATAGTTCTATTTCAATCAAAGGGCCGATATATCAACTTCCATAAATGGAAGTGAAAAATCCTTCCTCAACTTATCCATTAACTACATGTCACTCATGACGCACCCAACGTAACCTACTTACCACCAATTGTCTGCGTGATGGTTTTTGTCAGTAAATCTAATTGCACGAGTCATGACATGAGTTAATGATAATCTTCCAGTCTAAGGACCATTACACATGCTCGTAGATAGCAATGTCTGATGACACCAATACATGGGGAATTGCTACTCGCGGGTCTGTTCTCATAATCTCTCATCTTGGAGATTACCAAGTGCGAACTCCATGAGAGAGAGTCTATTCTTCTTACGAGTACTCGCACATGACAGTCTATATACTATGTGTTCTATAATAGTATGTCATCCAACCGTAGAACTTTATTTAAGAATATTTTTATAGCATTTCAAGGTTCTCATCATAGCGGGGATCTGTCATGACCTTATCAATGCAACAAATATTCCATGACATTATTATATTATAGTCATGAAGAACAATGAACAATATATAATAAGTGAGCATTCATGTAATAAAAGTACAAAAAAGTTTGTTCTCAGGACACTTGGATTTTTTTCATTAACAATGATCAATCCGGGATCAATACAACGATAAACGCTAGTCTCCACAGATCGAATCACAGAAATGGATAAAGAAAAGGAAAGTCCTGAAACCACAAAGTAGGATCGTTGCAGGTTGATTATAATTAATTTAATCAATTGAAAAGAAATACCTTTTGGGTGTTCTTTCTTCATTGATGTTATTGATCACGTTCTGATGTGATTCGTCATTGCATCGCAGAAGCCAAGTATAGACTTCCTCTAGCGGTGATCCACACGTGTACCTCGTATCTCGGGGCGCCGCCAAAGGTGTATTCGGGTGCTAGCGTGGAGAAACCTTTGCTTGCGTTGTCCGCCTTAGATCATCTTGATATGATGGAAGAGGATCTCTCTCGGTCTTGAGAGCGTTCTTGGAGGAAGAGGTTCTTTCGACCTTGAAAGAATTCTCCAGAATTGTTGTGCACAATGATTCTCTTGTGTTTAGAAAAAGAGTTGGGGTTGTGATGATATTTATAATCAGGTTTGAGGTTGTAGAGTTTATGAAAAAAAATAAACGTGTTACGAGTTTCATTTATTTCATTAACTCTTATTTAAAACCCCCATGTCGAATAATTAATTCCTTGACATGCACTCACGTTGATTATAATAAATATCATTTAATAAAACAATATTATATACTCAAAATCCCGACTGGAAAAACTACATGGCGTGTAATAATAAATACATTGCATGTACTTTTTTTCATTGAAAACTACACGGCGTGTACATTAAATTTACACGGAATGTATATATTGTTTTCATTTATTCATTTCCTTTTCAAAATAAAAACTACACGCCATGTAATAATTATTACACAGCGTGTACTTGTTTTCATTTTATTCTTCCTCCAACATTAAAACGATTTAGGCTTCCTTGAATAATTATTAAACCACGTATGGGAATAATCTTTAGTCTACTTGAGATACTTGAATACATTTAGTGTGTGACCCTCTAGGCCTCTTTCTCGTTGGCATTAGGTGGGCTTGCCTAAAGTCCAAGATTACTGTCTAGCAATGGGTCAAGGAACCCAAGAGAAAGAAGTTGATGTTGCATTGACGTATCACCTCATATGAACGCTTACTATGTAATTTTATCCCTTTGTCTCGATATCTCATCAAGAAGGTTTCATGGTAGTGTCATAAACCTATATACTTGATCTTTCGTTCTTTGACTACCTAAAATAAACTCGTCGTTTACACCATGGTCATGGAATTTAATGCGACAGTTCTATTTCAATCAAAGGGCCAAGATATCAACTTCCATAAATGGAAGGGACAAATCCTTCCTTGACTTATCCATTAACAACATGTCACTCGTGACGCACCCAACGTACCCTACTTCCCACCAACTGTCTGCATGACGATTTTCGTTAGTAAATCTAAGTGTACGAGTCATGACATGAGTTAATGATAATCTTACAGTATAAGGACCATTACACACGCTCACAGATAGTAATGTCCAATGACACCAAGACATGCAGAATTACTACTAGCGGGTTTGTTCTCATAATCTCCCATCTTAGAGATTACCAAGTGTGAACTCCATGAGAGTCTCGTCTTCTTAAGAGTACTCACACATGACGGTTTGTATACTATGTGTCCTATCATAGTATGTCATCCAAATGCAGAACTTTATTTAAGAATATTGTTATAGCATTTCAAGGTTCTCATCATAGCGGGGATCTGCCATGACCTTATTAATGTAACAAATATTCCAGGACATTATTATATTATAGTCATGCAGAACAATGAACAATATATAATAAGTGAACATTCATGTAATCAAAGTACAAAACAGTTGGTTCTCAGGACACCAACCCTTACAAACTCCCACTTGGACTAGAGCCAACTACCTACGACTTTTAGTCTGCTAGACATCACATGATGATCATGTTTCTGCTGATTCAAGGCTTTAGTCAAGGGGTCCTCCACGTTGTCTTCCGTGGAAATACTGCTCACTGCAACTTCACCTCTCTGAGAAAAATCCCTCAAGATATGATACTTTTGAAGTATGTGCTTTGTCCTTTGATGTGACCTTGGCTCTTTTGAAAGTGTCATCGCTGCAGTATTATCACAATAGAGTGTGATAGGATCTTTACTGCTCGGTACTACATCCAGATCTTGAACGAAGCTTCACATCCATACTACTTCTTTAGCTGCCTCAGAAGCTGCGATATACTTGGAATCCATTGTAGAATTTGCCACCACACTCTACTTTGAGCTCTTCCAGCTCACTGCACCTCCATTCAAACTGAATATGTATCCAGTCTGCGACTTCATGTAATCTTGATCAGTCTGGAAACTAGAATCTGCATGTCCTCTAATGACTAGTTCCTCATATCCTCAATAAACCAGGAACATATCCTTAGTATGCCTCAGATAATTAAGGATAGTCTTGACTGCCATCCAATGACGGTCTCCTGAATCAGATTGATATCTACCTACCGCACTTAATGTATAAGCAACATCTAGCCTCGTACATAGCATAGAATACATGACTGACCCAATTGCAGATGCGTCAGGGATCCTTGCCATTCTCTTTCTTTCCTCATGTGTTTGAGGACACATTTTCTTGGAAAGATGAATGCCATGTGACACTGGCAACAATCCCCTCTTGGATTGTTCCATACTGAATCTCTTCAGTATCTTGTCAATGTATTTACTTTGACTCAGGCCCAGCATTCTCTTGGATCTATCATGATGGATCTTGATCCCAAGAATATATGTTGCCTCACCCAAGTCTTTCATGGAGAAGAATTTATGCAACCATGCCTTAACTGACTGTAAGACAAGTACTTAATTTCCAATTAGTAATATGTCATCAACATATACTATTAGGAAAACGACTACACTTCCACTAAACCTCTTATAGACACAAGGCTCATATTCGTTCTTAACAAATCCAAATTCTGTTACAGCTTCATCAAAACGAATGTTCCATGACCTTGATGCTTGCTTTAATCCATAAATGGATTTCTGCAACTTTCATACCTTGTTGGCATCCTTTGGATTCACAAACCCTTCAGGTTGTGTCATGTAGACATCTTAATGGAGGTTCCCATTAAGGAAAGCTGTTTTGACATCCATTTTTCAAATTTCATAGTCATGGTAAGCGGTAATGGCCAATAGGATTCTGATGGATTTCAGCATCGCAACCAGTGAAAATGTTTCATCATAGTCAATTCCTTTATGCTGTCTAAAACCTTTTGCAACCAGTCATGCCTTCTAGGTGCTGACTTGCCCCTCTATGTCCAGTTTCTTCTCGAATACCCATTTATTACCAATAGGATTTACATCAACTGGAGGATCTACCAAAATCTAGAGTTGGTTTTGGTACATGGAATCCATTTCAGAATTCATGGATTCTTGCCACTTGGAAACGTCTGTGCCTTCAACTACTTACTTTTAGGTAAGAGGATCATCATTTTCAACCAATAATGAGTCACCATCCTCGGTGACAATAAAACTATATCATTCTAGTTCTCTCACCTCTCTCGTGCTTCTACGCAGTTCTTGTGTCTCTGGAACAGATTTTTCTTCCATGGGGCTTTGTGGAATCTATTATTGTACCAACTCTTGTGTATCTTGAGCCTCGACTTCATCGAAGTCTATCTCGCTCTCACTATCTCTTTTGGATATGTGCTCCCTCTCAAGGAATATGGCGTGTCTTTCCACTGTAACCTTTTTGTATGAGGGGTTGTATAGGCAATATCCCCTTGTTTCCTTGGGATATCCTATAAAGATACACTTTGTGCCTCGGGGTGCAAGTTTGTTACCTGAAGAGGCCTTAACAAATGCTTTGAAACCCCACACATGTAAATTCGATAACACGACTTTGCGTCCACTCCATAACT
Source organism: Viscum album (assembly GCA_963277665.1). Taxonomy (NCBI): domain Eukaryota; kingdom Viridiplantae; phylum Streptophyta; class Magnoliopsida; order Santalales; family Viscaceae; genus Viscum; species Viscum album. Next base: position 732,530,830 of record OY728167.1, on the reverse strand, counting down.
CGTATGGACTAACATTTATCAATTTAGTTGGTACTTGGTTTAGTATGTGTGCTTCTGTTTTTAATGAATATCCCCAAAAGGATAATGGAAGACTTGCATGACTCATCATTGATCTCACCATGTCCAACAGGGTGTGGTTCCTCCTTTCACTTACACCATTACACTGAGGTTTGTAAGGAGGAGTGAGTTGAGATAGAATCCCAAACTCCCGTAAGAAATCAATGAAGTCCTGATTAAGATATTCTCCTCCTTTTTCTGAGCGGAGATTCTTAATCTTCTTACCAAGATGGTTCTCAGCTTCATTCTTGTATTCTTTGAACCGATCAAAAGAATCTGAATTATACCTCATTAAGTAGATATATCCATATCTACTAAAATCATCAGTAAAAGTTATGAAGTACGAGAACCCACCCCTTACTTCAACTGGAAATGGGTCACACACATCTGTGTGAACTAATTCTAGAAGCTCTTTAGCTCTTTCACCTTTCCCACTAAATGGGAGCTTTGGTCATTTTGCCTTGTAGACACGCATGACATACACCAAGTGGTTTTAGTTCGAAGGAATCTAAATACCCATCTTGATGTAATTTTGTCAAATGTTTCTCATTGACATGACCTAGCCGGTGATGCCAAAGTTGGGTGTGGTATGAGTCATGTGAATTTACTTTGTCATCGATTTCCATTACTTGGTTTGTTTAGTCTAACACATAAAGGTCGTTATATAAATGTGCCCTACCAAAACAAATGCTATCTTTATAAAAGTAGCAAAATTCATTTCCAAACTTGAATATGAATCCATCAGTATCTAATCTGGATACTGAAATAATGTTTTTAGTAACAGAAGGAACATAATAACAACCCTTTAACACCAAGATCATTCCAGTTGGCAATGTGAGGTGGTAGTCTCTGACAGCTACAGCAGCAAGTCTGGCTCCATTGGTTTCTCATAGATCTACTTCCCCTCGATCAGTCTTCTTGAATCTACTTGGTTCCTGTATTTGGATATAGATATGAGCACCACAAGTAGTATCTAATACCCAATTACTAGAAACAGATAGATTGCATTTGATAACAAACGCACCTCAAGATTCCCCTTGCTTCCTTGGATGGGTGCAGTTTTTCTTCCAGTGGCCCTTCTTTCCACATGCGAAACAAACAGCATCCTGTTCCCTTGCCTCTCCTTTGATCTTTCTTTTCTTGGAATGCCTTGAAGAAGATTTGGGCTTAAAGCTCTTCACCTTCCCTTTCCTTTTATTCACCATGAGGACAGAAGGCTTTTCACGCTTCATGTCATTGTCCACTTGGCGAATAAGGATAAGAAGATCAGACAAAGACTTCTCAATGTTGTTCATGTTGAAGTTCACAATAAAGTTTGAGAAGCTCTGGGTAAGTGATGCGAGAATGAGATTGGTACCCAGTTCTTCGGGGAGTTTAAACCCTATAACCTCCAAGCGCTCAATGTATCCAATGATCTTGACTACATGAGGCCCATCTGGGGCACCCTCTCTAAGTTTGCTCTGGAATAGAGCCTTGGAGATATCAAACCTTTCATGTCTTTCTCTCTCCTGGTATAGACCACAGAGGTGCTCGAGCATGCTATAGGAATCCATGTCCTCATGAGACTTCATGAGCTCACTTTACATTGATGATAGCATCAAACAATGAACGTCGAGTGCATCGCTCAAATGTTGATCATAGACTAGGAAATCTTCATCACTTGCCCCTTGGGTAGGAGGATCAGGAAGTGAGGACTCCAGCACGTAATACTTTCATTCATGGCGTAGGACGACCCGAAGGTGCCCAAACCATTCCTGAAAGTTACTGTCGGTGAGGATATTGTCTTTGTCCAGTATTGATCACAGAGAAAATGTGGTTGACGAATTTTTCATCTTTATTCTACAATTTAAAAGAGCGGATTTATTAGTAATTTCTTGATTACATTTTATGAGAAATAATAAATTAATTAATTAATTCTCCCACTATTTTATCAAGTCCCAATGGCCCTCACCATTGAACTCGGAATGTCCAGTTGCTTTGAAATTCTAGTGGCAAGGATCCATATTCCCCTTCACATAACCCCAACAAGGGTTGTTCAAGCTATTTGAAGGTATTTAGGTAGGCAGGTCTTTTCCAACTGTGAGCTTACAGTTCCTTGATCTGTTGAGTGGACTCCCCAATCCTGAAATCCTGACTTGGATTTCCTCAACTCTTGCCTTCAATATTACATCAAGTCTAGCAAGGGCTACTCCTCTTGATGTAATGTGGTTAAGTATACCCGAAAACTTTCATAAGGGATTATTTTATAAAAGTAAGTGTCCCAACAAGGGTTGGTCAAACACATAGTTTTATTGAGTCTTTCCCTTAATTAAGTAATGGAAGGCTTCGTCTGACTTAATATGGTATTTGAGGGATTTTATTCTTTATGCGTAGTTTTGCATTATCACATGCTTGTTAATATTAAATGATGCTTGCTTAAGTGATTAACCATGTTCTGATAATGTTTACGCATAGTCCGGTTTTTATTTTATTCCATCTTTGCATGCTTGTTCATTTTATTAACTATGTGATCGCGACAACACATACATAATAAATAAACCATGCAATTTAGACAGAAATAAAATAATATGGCGTGATCATGAGCTTCTATTGGTTAGCTTATCTAGCGGTTTTGATAAGCTAACCCTGACCTAGGGAAAACACCTTGAACCTGATGGTTTGTGTTTTGCAGCTCCCACCTATCCACCTTTGTATCTTCTTGCGTCGGTTTCACCTCAGCTTTGGGATTTGAACTGTCTCCTCTGGCATAGGGAGATCCTCCATTACATGGGTTTACATTAAAGAAACCATGGGCACATTGGCACTACATTTTATTGGAAGAAGGCTCAGAGGCCAACAAATTTAAATTAAATAAATTTAAATGAAACCATACACATACAAAGGGTCTTTGGTCTAGCTCATGATCATCCGTAGCATGCAACGACATTTACGCATATATAGAATTCAAATTCTTTTAATCGTTCTTTAATTTAAGATAATTCGCACTCGAATTCAATTAATTATGATCTTATAATTAATAAATTCTTTATCTTAAATTCCTTTCTGAATTTCCTTGAGATTCTTCTCATCCATATTCCTTGTACGGGTCTTTGTACATTGAAGTAAACCTGGTGAAATTCCATTTCTGGAAAGTACACGGCGTGTAGTTTATAATTACACAGTGTGTATTCACTTTTTATCCAAAGTACACGTCGGGGGCTTTGGCGTGTTTTCTGTACTTTGGAAATTTTGGAGTACATGGCGTGTACTTCCTTGTTACGTGGTAACCGGCCTGGCGATCTCGTGTACGCGGTACGCGGCTTATCCTTGTACACAGTTTAACCTGGGTCGGAACGGACTACACGGCGTGTTGCTCCAACATACACGTCGTGTATTCCGGTTCCACACGCCATTCAATTCTGGTCAACATGGCGTGATTAATACTTAGGCATATTCAATTCACACGGCGTGGTTTGGCGGACCAGTGTCGGTTCATTGAACCTAAGTATACGGTGTATAGTTTTAATTACACGCCATGTAATCCCGTGTTGTACAGACAGAAAGAGCGGCTCCTCTGGATGAGTTCCTCGTTTTTATTTTATTCAAAAATTAAAATTAAAAGGTTATTTCTGTGATATGAATCGAGAAACGAAGGAGGAAGAATATATCTCGTTAATTCAGATTAATAGAACGATATATTTCGAATTGAATCAAATATAAATGTGTAAATTATAAACGAAAATTAAATAACTATAATCAATGTTGTAACCTCCCTCTGATACCATTTGATGGTTCCGGGCGCAGCGGAAGCGTGTGGGTGGATGTGCCCACTTGGATTTTTGTCATTAACAATGATCAATCCGGGATCAATACGACGATAAACTCCAATCTCCACGGATCGAATCACAAAAATGGACAAAGAAAAGGAAAGTCCTGGAACCACAAAGTAGGATCGTTACATGTTGATTATAATTAATTTAATCAATTGAAAAGAAATACCTTTTGGGTGTTCTTTCTTCGTTGATGTTCTTGATTACGTTCCGATGTGATTCGTCGTTGCATCGCATAATCCAAGTGTATAATTCCTCTAGCGGTGATCCACACGTGTACCTCGTATCTCGGGACGTCACTAAAGGAGTCTTTGGGTGCTAGCGTGGAGAAACCTTTGCTTGTGTTGTCCGCCTTAGATCGTCTTGATCTGATGGAAGAGGATCTCTCTCGGTCTTGAGAGCATTCTTGGAGGAAGAGTTCTTTCGGACTTGAAAGAATTCTCCAGAATTGCTGTGTACAATGATTCTCTTGTGTGTAGGAAAAGAGTTGGGGTTGTAAGGATATTTATAATCAGGTTTGAGGTTGTAGAGTTATGACAATAAATAAACGCGTTACGCATTTTATTTATTTCATTGACTCTTATTTAAAACCCCATGTCGAATAATTAATTCCTTGACATGCGCCCACGTCGATTATAATAAATATCATTTAAAACAATATTATATCCTCAAAATCACGACTGGAAAAACTACACGACATGTATTAATAAATACACGGCGTGTACTTGTTTTTCATTGAAAACTACACGGCGTGTACATTCAATGTACATGGAATGTATATCTTGTTTTCATTTATTCATTTCCTTTCCAAAATAAAAACTACACGACGTGTACATTTAATAATACATGGCGTGTACTTGTTTTCAAAATAAAACTACACGGCGTGTAATTATTGATACACGGCGTGTACTTGTTTTATTTTTATTCTTCCTCCAACATTAAAACAATTTAGGCTTCTTGAATAATTATTAAACCACGTACAAGAATAATCTTTATTCTACTTGAGATACTTGAATACAGTTAGTGTGTGACCCTCTAGGCCTCTTTCTCGTTTGCATTAGACGGGCTTGCCTAAAGTCCAAGATTACTGTCTAGCAACGGGTCAAGGCACCCAAGAGAAAGAAGTTGACGCTGCATTGACGTATCACCACATATGAACGCTTACTGTGTAATTTTTAAGGGTTGGTGTCCTGATAACCAACTGTTTTGTACTTTGATTACATGAATGTTCACTTATTATATATTGTTCATTGTTCTTCATGACTATAATATAATAATGTCCTAGAATATTTGTTGCATTAATAAGGTCATGGAAGATCCCCTCTATGATGAGAACCTTGAAATGCTATAAAAATATTCTTAAATAAAGTTCTGTGGTTGGATGACATACTATGATAGGACACATCCGTCATGTGCGAGTACTCGTAAGAAGACGAGACTCTCTCTCATGGAGTTCGCACTTGGTAATCTCCAAGATGGGAGATTATGAGAAAAGACCCGCCAGTAGTAATTCTGCATGTCTTGGTGTCATCGTACATTACTATCTTTGAGCGTGTGTAATGGTCCTTAAACTGGAAGATTATCATTAACTCATGTCATGAATCGCGCACTTAGATTTACTGACGAAAACCGTCACGCAGACAGTTGGCGGGAAGTAGGGTACGTTGGGTGTGTCACGAGTGACATGTTGTTAATGGATAAGTCAAGGAAGGATTTGTCCCTTCCATTTATGGAAGTTGATATCTCATCCCTTTGATTGAAATAGAATTGTCGCATTAAATTCCATGGCCATGGTGTAAACGACGATTTTATTTCAGGTAGTCAAAGAACGACGGATCAAGCATATAGGTTTATGACACTGCCATGAAACCTGCTTGATGATATATATAGACAAAGGGATTAAATAACATAGTAAGCATTTGTATGAGGTGATGCGTCAATGCGGCGTTAACTTCTTTCTCATGGGTGCCTTGACCCGTTGCTAGACAGTAATTTTGGACTTTAGGCAAGCCCACCTAATGCTAATGAGAAAGAGGCCTAGAGGGTCACACACTAAGTTTATTCAAGTATCTCAAGTAGAATAAAGATTATTCCCGTATGTGGTTTAATAATTATTCAAGGAAGCCTAAATCGTTTTAATATTGGAGGAAGAATAAAATGAAAACAAGTACACGCCATGTAGTTTTTATTTTGAAAAGGAAATGAATAAATGAAAACAATATATACATGCCGTGTACATTTAATGTACATGCCATGAAGTTTTCAATGAAAAACAAGTACACACCATGTATTTATTATTACACGTCGTGTAGTTTTTCCAGTCGGGATTTTGAGGATATAATATTGTTTTATTAAATGATATTTATTATAATCAGCGTGAGCACATGTCAAGGAATTAATTATTCGACATGGGGGTTTTCAATAAGAGTTAATGAAATAAATGAAACGTGTAACGCGTTTATTTATTATCATAAACTCTACAACCTCAAACCTGATTATAAATATCCTCACAGCCCCAACTCTTTTCCTAAACACAAGATAATCGTTGTGCACAACAATTCTGGAGAATTCTTTCAAGGCCGAAAAAACCTCTTCCTCCAAGAACACGCTCAAGACTGAGAGAGATCCTCTTCCATTAGATCAAGACGATCTAAGGTGGACAACGCAAGCAAAGGTTTCTCCATGCTAGCACCTAGAGACTCCTTTGGCGACGTCCTGAGATACGAGGTACACATGTGGATCACCGCTAGAGGAATTCTACACTTGGCTTCTACGAAGCAACGCCGAATCACATTGGAACGTGATCAAGAACCTCAATGAAAAAAGAACACCCAAAAGGTATTTATTTTCAATTGATTAAATTAATTATAATCAACATGTAACGATCCTACTTTGTGGTTCCGTTACTTTCCTTTTCTTTGTCCATTTTTGTGATTCGATTCGTGGAGACTGACGTTTATCATCGTATTGATCCCGGATTGATCATTGTTAATGACAAAAAGCCAAGTGGTCACATCCACCCACGCACTTCCGTTGCACCCAGATACGATTCTAGAATAAGTAAATAACATTATTTAAATCATTATACAGGAGTTTCGGACACGTACAAAGCAAATCGGACCTAAGGTAAGGGAAAATCTCACAATCTCATTTTTATCCGAGATTGTTTATACTTCAGAATTTACTGGGGCATATTTATCATCCACATCCATGTTTCCTCAATATGTAATATTATTTCTATCCTCCTACAATTTTTTAAATCCAATTTTACCCTTCGGTGATTTTTTAGTAAAAAATATGAAAGGAATTTTTTGTCGTTTTTCGTACGAGGTACTTTTTGACTTTTCCAACCAAAGTACGAAAAGAATGTTTTTTTTAACTTATACGGCATGAATGGATTTTTAGAACATTATTTCCATGAAGCTTCCTTTACAAGTTTTCAAGTTTATTTTTAATAAACTTCTTTTTGTTTAATATTATATGGAATTTTAAGAAAGGAAAAAAAAATTGAAGTAGAAAGGATATTTTCCTCAAGAATGGAGTTCAAGCGTTTTATCAAAATTATTTTCCATATAAGATAATATAGGGTTTTGTTTCTATCCCAATTTTTACATTGATTTGATTATGTTATGATGGAATTATTTTTATGAAGTCCTTTTATCTTATATGGATTATGTTATGATGGCACGATGTTTAAGAATCCCATTTTTATTACATGGGTTATGCTATGATGTATGATTTATGATTTTGTGGCACACATAAGAATGGTTTCATTATGAGATGTGTGGGACCTATATCTCTCTCCAATGCATTGGGTAATGATTTATATCTCATGAGATAGACATGGCTGGAACGGCAGGTTAATCAGGTTCAGTGAAACAGGACTGAAACGAGGAGTGAACTCGGTTCAGAAATGGACTTTGTCCGCTAAGATAGTCTTGGAAATGAGTCTTGACTACTAAGAAATGATTCTCTATGATTATGTGTGTATTCCATAAAGTTTCATGTTTTTTGTTATGATTATTGGGATTACATTTCACTACTATGATTTATCCCATGTTATGATATTATGATCTCTTTTGCAGGTTAAGATTTTTGAAATGCTATGTTCTTATGAATATGATATTTCCTTTGTTTACCCTTACTGAGCATTTGAGCTCACCCTTTTGTATGTTTTCTTTCCCCAGGTCAGGAAGAAGTTTATTAAGTAAGATATGCCAAAAGGTACTCTAGAAATAAATGGGATTCAATGTAGATGCTTTATGAACCAGTTGTTTATGTTTCCCAGTTTCTAAAGACACTATACATATACGGTCCTTTCATGGTTTTGTTATATGTTGTAATAAGTGTGCTTCAATTTTGAAGTATGAACAATGTATGTAAATTATGGGTCGTTATACCAAGTGGTTTTAGTTTGAAAGAATCTAAATATCCATCTTGATGTAACTTTGTCAAGCGTTTCTCGTTTACATGACCTAGCTGGTGATGCCAAAGCTGGGTGTGGTATGATTCATGTGAAGTATCTTTGTTATCGATTGTCATTACTTGGTTTGTGTAATCCAATACGTAAAGTCCGTTGTATAAATGTGCCCTGCCATAACAAATGTTATCTTTGTAAAAGAAGCAACATTCATTTCCAAACTTGAAAACAAATCCATCTATATCTAATCTAGATACAGAAATAATGTTTTTAGTAATAGAAGGCGCATAATAACAACCCTTTAACACCAAGATCATCCCAGTTGGAAACGTGAGGTGGTATTCCCCGACAGCTACAACAGCAAGTCTGGCTCTGTTGGTTGCTCGTTGATCTACCTCCCCTCGATCAATCTTCCTGAATCTACTTGGTTCCTGTATTTGGATACATATGTAAGCACCACAAGCTGTATATAATACTCAATTTGTAGAAACAGATAGATTGCATTCAATAACAAATGCACCTGAAGCTTCCCCTTGCTTCTTAGGCTGGGTGCAGTTCTTCTTCCAGTGGAATTTTTTGCCACATGCAAAACAAACAGCCTCATGTTCCCTTGCCTCCCCTTTTATCATCCTTTTCTTGGAAGGCCGTGAAGAAGCTTTGGGCTTAAAGCTCTTCTCCTTCCCCTTCCTCTTATTCACCATAAGGACAGAAGGCTTTTCACGCTTCATATCTTTGTCCACTTGGCGAATGAGGGTAAGAAGATCAGATAGAGACTTCTCAATGTTGTTTATATTGAAATTGACAACAAAATTAGAGAATCTCTGAGGGAGTGATGCAAGAATGAGATCGGTGCCTAGTTCTTCGGGGAGTTTAAACCCTAGAACCTCCAGGCGCTCAATGTAGGCAATGAGATTGACTACATAAGGCCCAACTGGGTCACCTTCTTCAAGCTTACTCTGAAGGAGTGCCTTGGATATCTCAAACCTTTCCAGTATTTCTCTCTCCTGGTAAAACCATGGAGGTGCTTGAGCATGCTATAAGCATCCATGTTTTCATGAGACTTCATGATCTCACTAGACATTGATGATAACATCAAACATTGAACGTTGACCACGTCGTTCATATGTTTCTCATAGACCAGGAAATCCTCATCACTCGCCTCCTTGGGAGGAGAATCAGGTAATACTGACTCCAGCATGTAAGACTTCCGTTCATGGCGTAGGATAACCTGAAGGAGTCTAAACCATTCCTGGAAGTTACTACTGGTAAGGATGTTGTCTTTATCCAGAATTGATCGCAGAGATAGTGTGGTTTATGAGATTTTTATTTTTATTCTACAATTAAAAGAGCATATCATTAGTACTTTCTTGATTACATTTTATGAGAAATAATAAATTTTATTAAGTCTCCCACTATTTTATCAAGTCCCAATGACCATGACCATTGAACTCGGAATGTCCAGTTTCTATGACATTATAGTGGCAAGGATCCATATTCCCCTTCGCATAACCCCAACAAGGGTTAGTCAAGATATTAAAAGGTATTTAGGTAGGCAGGTCTTTGCCAACTGCAGGCTTGCAGTTCCTTGATCTGTTGAGTGGACTCCCCAATCCTGAAATTGTGACTTTGGATTTCCTCAACTCTTGCCTCCAATATTACACCAAGTATAGAAAGGGCTACTCCTCTTGATGTAATATGATTAAGTCAACCTGAAACCTTTCATAAGGGCTTCCTGTATAAAAGTAAGTGTCCCAACAAGGGTTGATCAAACACATAGTTTTATTGAGTTTTGCCCTTAATCAAGTAACGGAAGGCTTGGTCTGACTTAATATTTTATTTGAGGGATTTTTATCTCTTATGCATGAATTGCTTATTATCACATGCTTGTTAATATTAAGTGGAACTTACTTAAGTGATTAACCATGTCTTGATAATATTTACGCATAAGCCTGGTTTATTTTAGTCTCATCTTGCATGCTTTGTTTAATTCATTAATTATGTGATTGTTACAACACATCCATAATGATAAACCATGCAAATGACAGAAATAAAATAAATGGTATGATCATGAGCTTGTTCTATTGGTTATTTCATCTAGCGGTTGATAAACTAACTCAAGACCTAGGGGAGAAAACACCTTGAACCTTTTGGGTTCGTGTTTACAGCTTTCCACCTGTCCACCTTTGTATCTCTTTGGATTGGTTTCACCTTGGCTCCTGACTTGAGCCACCTCCACTAGCTTGAGAGCTCCATCTATTACATATGCATTTATCTCACACGCAGGTGAGGGGTAAAAAGGGGTTTTTACATAAAAGAAACCTTGGGCGCGCATGCCCTACATATTAATGAGGAGAAGGCTCGCAGGCCAACAAATTTAATTTAAATAAATAAATTAAAAGAAACCATTCACATACAAAGGTCTTGGTTTATCTCATGATCATACATACATGCAACGATATTTACGTATAAATAAAACTAGCATTCAATTCTTTAATCGTTCTTGTTTAAGATAAATCACACTCAAATCAATTAATTATCATATTTAATTAATCAATCCTTTTATCTTAAATCATTTTCTGAATTTCCTTGATATTCTCATCCATCATAATTTTAAACAAATAAATTCATTTAAAATTATCCTTGTACGTAACTTGTACATTGGAGGCAACCCGGTGAATTCCCATTCATAACTACCTAATGGGTAGAAATGAACATTACGTAGATTGTTAAATTAAACACATATATATAAAACACCTATCACGTGTTGTGCCTCATCTTTACGCATGCATTGTGGTACACGTCTCAAGGGTTTGTATAATAATAAATATTAATAAATTTGTGTAATTTGGATGAGTACACGACGTGTAGTTCCGACTACACGATGTGTACTTTTGTTCATCATCCATCCGAAGTACACGCCCAGGGACATGGCGTGTAGACGTACTTCGGAAATTTTTGGAGTACACGGCGTGTTCAGTGGGACACACGCCGTGTAGTATCCGCGTTACACGGTTTCCAGTTGGGCAAGCCGTGTACGGGGTACACGGTCCAACCCAGCCCGAAGGGACTACACGCCGTGTTCAGTGGACCACACGGCGTGTAATACAGAAACTGTGTGCCACCTGTTCCTAGTCAACACATGGTGTCATTTATGACTTAGGTAGGATCCATTTACACGACATGATTTGGCGGACCAGTCCAATGCATTGAACCTAGACTACACGGCATGTACTTCCGAATACACGTCGTGTATTTTGGTGTTGTACAGCCAGGAACGTTTGGCACCTCCGGATGAGATCCTCTATTTTATTTTAATCAAAATTAAAAGAAAAATTTGTTTCTGTAAGGTGAACGAGAAACGAAAGAGGAGGAATAGATCTCGAGATTCGGATTTACAGAATGATTAACTTGAATTGAAACAACTAAATTATTAAATGCGTAATTCATCAACAAAATATTTAAATAATTATAAACTATGATGTAACCCCTCTGATACCACTTGAAGGTTTCGGGCGCAGCAGAAGCATGGTTGGGACGGAACCCAACTTTGATTTTTACCATGATCAATGATTATTCCGGGATTAATACGACGATGAACGTCAGTCTGCATGAAATATAATCAAAGATTTAGATAAAGAAGAAAGAGGCTCGAAACCTTAGAGAGGATCTTGCACATCACGTTTATAATTAATTTAATTAATTTCATAAAGAAAAAATAATACCTGGATCTTTGGTATTTTTCTTCGTTGATGGTGTTGATCATCCGGAATGACCCTTCCGGATTATCTCGCTGTGCTTGTAAGGATCCAAATTAGAATCCCTCTAGTTGTGATCCACACGTGTTCTGATGGCCTCCGATCGACACCGCTCGTTCTCTGGGTGCTAGCGCGGGGAAGCGAGTGTCTTGTGTCGGTCGTTCTTGATCGCTTGTTCTTCAGTCTTGAAGAACGTCGCTCGTTCTTGAGAGGGGAGAGAATAAGATTTGAGAGAGAAATTGTTTGGCTCAACAATTCTCAATTCACCAGGCGTGTGATGTGGTCTATGGCACAATAGGGGTACTTGCCTATTTATATACATGGAATTTCAGTTACAATATTTAATTGCATAGAAACAATTAAATACATTCATGAACGTAGAGAAAACTCATGCATTTAATAATAATACCGCGTCATTATTTATGGTGCGCCAACTTGCGCAAAACGGAATAAATAAAATTTCGCGTCACAAATAATAGCAGCGTTATTTTAATTTGTGTCAACTAGTTAAATAATTATTTACCGTCTTGCAAATAATTATTTTACTATCGGACCGACCTTGGTCCGCTCAAACTTCACTTCCATGTATTGAACACCTGAATAAATAAATAAATAATTTATTCTCTTAAATAAATATTTTATTTACAAACTAGTAAATAAATATTTATTAAATGTTCAATAAAATAAATAAATATATTTTATTTAATTTATGCTATCATTTTAACTTGAATAAAATTATTCCACGGTCTTGAGAATAATATTTATTTCATTAATCAAATTCAAATAGAATTTAACCGAGACCACCAAAAACACTTAGTGTGCGACCCTCTATGATTCTTTCTCATTGGCATTAGGCGGGCTTGCCTAAAGTCCAAGAGTACTGTCTAGCAACGGGTCAAGGCACCCAAGAGAAAGAACGTAAAGTCGCAACAACGACATCCATATACGAACGCTCACTGTGTAATATAATCTCTTTGTCGCAATATCTCATCAAACAAGTTTCATGATTGTGTCATCAACTTTTATGCTTGATACGTCGTCTTTGACTACCTGAAATAAATTCGCCGTTACACCATGACCATGGAATTTCGCGTGACGGTTCTATTTCAATCAAAGGGTCGAGATATCAACTTCCATAAATGGAAGGGACAAATCCTTCCTCAACTTATCCATTAATAACATGTCACTCGTGACGCACCCAACATACCCTATTTCCCGCCAACTGTCTGTGTGGCGGTTTTCGTCAGTAAATCAAAGTACACGAGTCGTGACACGTATTAACGATAATCTTAAAGTCTAGGGATCACTGCACACACTCGCAAATAGAAATATCTGATGACACCAAAACATGTGGAATTCCTACTAGCGGGTTTGTTCTAATAATCTCCTATCTTGGAGATTACCAAGTGCGGACTTCATGAGAGGAAGTCTGATCTGCTTACGAGTACTCGCACCTGACGGTCTGCATGCTATGTGTCACATCATAGCATGTCATCCAACCGCAGAACTATATTTAAAAATATTGTTATAACATTTCAAGGTTCTCATCATAGTGGGGAACTGTCATGACCTTATCAATACAACAAATACTATAGGATATTATTACATCATAGTCATGCAGAACAATGAATATGTAATAATACATTAAATATCCATGTAATCAAAGTAAAACCAGTTGGTTCTAGGACACCAACTCTTACATACTCAACTTTAGTTTACCCTTAATTAACTTTAACTTATCCACACATAACTTTAGTTTACCCTTACTTAACTTTAGTTTATCCTTACTTAGCTTTAGTTTACCCATACTTACCATTACTTTACCTTTATTTAACTTTAGTTTATCCGTACTTAGTTTTTGTTTACCCTTAACTTTGTTTTCCGCTTGCTTAACTTTGTTTTTCTCCTGCTTAACTTTATTTCACCTCTACTTAACCTTTTTTACCCTTACTTAGCTTTAGTTCACTATTAATTAACTTTAGTTTACCCTTACTTAACTTTAGTTTACCCTTTGCTTTTGTTTACGTTTATTTAACATTGTTTTACCCTTAGTTTTGTTTTACCCTTAACTTTAATTGGCTCTTAATTAACTTTAGTTTATCCTTACTTAACTTTGTTTTACGCTTACTTAACATTACCAATGAATAAATAATATAAAATTAAATAGAATAAAATTGGATGTTATTTAAACGATATTCAATTAAAAATGAAGATTATTATATTGTTATTTTTTTTATCTTTTCTTTATTTTTTGTAGGGAAAATGAGCACTGTTGTTGTAATGTTAAATTTGTGTCAACTATTGTGTTTGGTGTGTTATGTTCTAATTATTGCATATCATTTGTTATTCTATTCAATCTTGTATTTGTTCGTATAAACATGCATGCTTGTACTTTATCCTGTTTTTGCAAAAATATACTTATATATTAATAAGTTCAATTTTAATTCATGCTTTTTTTATAAACCAATAACATAATGTATTTCAATTTTTATTTTATTTAATTACTATCTATTATTAGTTTATACCAACTTAAATGAAATATATAATTAATTATATTATATTAGTATTTTGCACTAATTATATGATTATTATTCTATAAATTTCATTATGTATATACATAAATAACCAATTAAATAGAATAATTACAAATAAATAATTTATTTATTTGATTAAGAATTGTAAAAAAAAACGATGAATAATAATAATATTTTTCATATATTAAAAAGAACATTAATAATATTGTTGAAAAAAACTTAATAATTGAATAATCAAATATAAAAAATAATTAAATATAATGATTAAAATATATAGTATAAAAAAATATAAAACATTTATTATGGTGATAAAATGAGTAAAAAGTATAAAAAAAAGAGAGGATAGCGTATCACTGTACCAAAACTTCATTTTGATGGTGAAAATATCGCTGGGTTGGAGGTGATTTTTGAGCTAAACTATCTTTTCCCCGTCATTTTCACGGTGGGTTGGAGATGGTCTCAGCTAGCGTCTGTCTCCTCTGATTGGTGTTGGGTTCACTAACTGATTCGCTGCCCCTTCGTTTTATTTCATCTCCGGAGGTCGATCCATACTATTTCCTTTCCTTTGCCGCTGCAATTTTCCCCTGTAGACTGAAATAAACGCTCTTCATTACAACGCGACCGGGTTTGCTTGCCCTAACTGTTCACCAATCGTGTCATGCAGTTGCTGCTGATTACATAAGAGGGCCAGGTTATGGCCTCATCGGCAACACTATAATCAGCTGAAGGTTTCATTCGATTTATCTCTTGGTCTCTCACGACATTATGTTTTAAATTTTTTACTCGGCGTTTGATTGAACGAGTCACTACTAGGCAGCGGAACTGTTTTTCTTGTTGGCGGGTCCCAATGTGATTGAATCCGAGGAACACGCTCTTCGGATGGCAAAGCATATCAAAGCCACCGCTTCAAAGTGTGTACCCTTTATTTTGTTTCAATGTATGTTTTTTTCCTGATCCGAATAATTCAGTATTAGCTGTAATAAAAAAACAGTATTGGCAAATGAATTTCTTTAACCGGCTTAGTGTGGTCTGTGGTTAAATCTGTGCTTGTCTTCGAGGCTTTAGGAATCTCGTCTTGTCCCTGGAATTCCCTGTTACGGCTCGGTGTGTATGTGTGCTGGAGGGGAGAGAAGGTACTTCGAACAATGGAGAAGAGTTCGGGAAGGAATTACTATTGATTCGGACTACATGCCAAGTATTGTGTTCTGTTACAGCTAACCGAAAGCAGGAGAGTCCTCCTCCAGTTCTTCCGCCAGTTGCTGTCCGTGGGAGCAGGGATTCAGACCACTTCCTCCTCTGCCCGATTCTGTTCCAACAGAAAGTACTTCTAACTGCCTGCCTTCCTCTCTCTCTTGCCAGCGGTTCAAATACTCAATCGAGGGTATGTGCCCACGTGCCCTGCTAACAACCACTGTCACGTGCCCTGCTAACAGACTCAAACCTCTCTTCCCAAATTACCCCTCCTCCTCTGATAAGTGTGTATCAAAGGAGGCCGAGGGCAGAAAAGGGCGTCACCCTCAGAAGTCGGATCCGGGCAGCTAACATTTCCCCCCTCGGCAAATGGCACCTTGTCCTCAAGGTGCAAATCTGGAAACAAAGAAAGAATGTGCGCAGCATCTTCCCAGGTGGATTCTTCTGGAGGTTGGCCATGCCACTGTACTAACCAAAGGCCCTGAGGATGACCGGGTAGAGACTTGGCTGCCAAAATTGCTGCAGGAAAGGAGTGGACTGCTGGGGTACTGTCCCACGCGTCGGGAAGTTCAGACTGTACTGGTGAGTGGCCCACTGCTCGTTTTAGCTGTAACACATGAAAAACTGGATGTACCCGCGTCGTCGGAGCTTGACAAACACAAGATCGCCCACATCAAAAGAGACATCCCTGCAGTGCTTATTAGCCGAATGGACCATTATCTGCTGGGCATGTGTGAGATGATGATGAATTTGGTTAAGAAGGTGATCACGTTCAGCAAGATGTGTGGCCACTGTATCCACCGGAGTAGCGTCCCTAACAAAGCACTGGGGTTTTCGGCCATAGACAGCTTCAAAAGGAGTCATCTGGGTAGAAGTATGGAAAGCTGTATTGTAACAATATTCGGCCCAAGGAATCCACCGAGACCAGGTAAGGGGCCTTTCGGAAGCAAAGCATCGTAAATAGGTTCTGAGACATTTGTTTACAATTTCTGTTTGACCATCCGTCTTTGGGTGATAGGATGAGCTCATTTTGAGGGTAGTACCCTCAAGGCGGAATAACTCCTTCCAAAAATTACTAACAAAGATGGGATCCCGGTCGCTGAGGATGGAACCAGGAACGCCATGTAGACGGACGACCTCTTTGATAAAAAGTTCAGCAACTGTCTTGGCAGTGTAGGGATGCCGGAGTAGCAAAAAATGGGCATACTTTGACAGCTGGTCTACGACCACCAGCACCACAGTAAAGCCCTGAGATTTAGGCAAACCAGAGAGGAAATCCATGGAGATATCCTCCCATATCTGTGCCGGAATAGGAAGGGGCTGGAGGAGTCTGGCAGGGGACATAGCTTGGATTTTTTGTCGTTGACAAGTGTCGCACTCCTGGACGAACTGCTGAATGTTTTTGGTCATTCCCCTCCAGAACAGCCCAGCTGCGAGGTGCTTATAAGTTTTCAGAAAACCTGCATGGCCTCTTACCGGCGATGTATGGTAAAATTGCAAGAAATTAGGAATAAGGCTGGATTTTGAAGATAAAACCAGGCGGTTGTGGTAATAAAGCAGTCCATGCCGAAAAGTATATCCGGGTCGCGAAGGAGACTGACTTTCTGCTGCAGAAATAATCGCTCTGAGGAACGGATCTTGCTGATATTCTGCCTTAATGATGTCTATTTCCAGCCAAAGTGGTTTGGAAACTGCAGACTCTCAGGAAAGAGGCACGACACAAGTATCTAGATCACCTGTAGCACAGCTGGAAAGAGAATCTGCAGCCTGGTTCCGACGTCCAGGTTTATACATAATTTCGAAATCAAGGCCCAAAAGCTTGGCCTGCCAATCTTGCTGGTTCGCTGTGGGTGGTCGTTGGCTAGGAATATGTTTGAGGGCTTTATGGTCGGTATAAACAATGAAGTGAGCACCCACAAGATATTGTCTCCAATGGTTTATAGCTAAGACGAGAGCCATGACCTCCTTCTCATACACGGACTTGGAGAGGTTGGTTTCAGCCAGTGCCTTACTGAAATAGGCTATTGGTCTTCCAGCTTGCATGAGGACAGCCCCAATCCCTTGTCCGGAGGCGTCACAATCAATGGTAAACGACTGTTGGAAATCTGGCAAAGCAAGAAGTGGGGCTGAAAACAAAGAGTTCTTAAGAGCTGTAAAGGCCTGTTCTGCCGCCGGTGACCAGTGAAAGTTGTTTTTCTTAGTCAATTCGGTAAGTGGTTTGACAATTTTTCTATATCCTTCCACAAATTTCCTGTAGTAACCAGTTAAACCCAAAAATCCTCGAACTCCCTTAACGGAATGTGGGCGAGGCCAATTTAGGACACATTCGATTTTTACAGGATCCATAGAAACCCCATCTGAAGAAATAATATGGCCAAGGTACTCCACAGAAGGCTGAGCAAAGAAACATTTCTTCCGGTTTAGACGGAGCTGATTTCTCTGTAACACCTTGAAGATAGTATCGAGATGATGCATATGGCCTGTCCAAGTTTTGCTATAGACAAGGATATCATCGAAGAATACCAAAACAAATTTTCGTAAATATACCTTGAACATTCTGTTCATGGTAGACTAGAAAGTAGCTGGAGCGTTCATCAACCCGAACGACATGACGAGGAATTCATAATGTCCTTCGTGAGGACGGAACGCCGTCTTGTGTATATCCGCTACTTGTACTCGGATCTGATGGAAGCCGGACTTTAAATCCAGTTTGGAGAAAAATTTAGCTCCATGTAATTCATCCATTAGTTCTTCAATTATAGGCATGGGAAACCTGTTCGAAACGGTGAGTTTATTTAGTGCATGGTAATCAACGCACATCCCCCAGCTTCCATCTTTCTTCTTAACAAGAATAATGGGACTGGCGAATGAGCTGTTACTGTGTCGAATTACTCACTGATTCAGCAGGTCATTCACTTGATTTTCGACTTCATCCTTTAGACAATGAGCCAACTTATAAGGCCTAATACTGACTGGTGTTGCTCCGGCTACAAGGGTGACAGCATGGTCAGTTTCTCGGCCTGGAGGAAGACCCCGTGGTTTCTGGAAAATATCCTGAAAGCTGTTCAAGAGATGGTTCAGCTGAGTCTGGTCTTCTTCCTTGCTGTATGCCAAGTTCTCTGGCAGCTGTATCTGCGCCAGCCACGCCCAACCCCTCCAGTAGCAAGGTCCTGGCTTGCATGTGACGTTGAAGGTTCCAGGAATTCCTGTTGTCAACTACCTTTCCCTGCAACTTAATTTCCTCTCTGTGCCACAAGAACTCCATAGTCTTGTGACTCCAATTAGTCAACACACTCCGCAAACTCCTCAACCATTGCATCCCCAATATTATATCAGGTTCGCCAGTATCAAAGATGAATGCGTCCACTGTAACCACAAAATTTTCTAGACTAATTTGGATTTGTTTGCAGAGGCCTTGCGAGAGAGCACGGGATCCATTGCCAAGAGTGATTCCAAACAGTTTTGTTGGGTTTACCTTTACGCTCGCGAGTTTAGCCATCCGACGAGATATAAAGTTATGGCTAGCTCCACTATCTACCAGCACATGTACAGGCACACCTGATAAATGTCCAGCCAACATCATTGAATCTGCCCCAACTCTACTGATGCTGCGGAACTCAACAGGCTCCTCAGGTAGTTCTGCTGGTTGCCTGTCCATCTTTTCCTGCCCTGCTTCTAAACGTCCCAATTCTTCCTCAGACAGAACTTCTTCTAGTTGTTCCTCCGGTTCCTCATACTCCCATACTAACACCCGTAGGTGTTTATCGGGGCATTTGTGCATTGGACCAAAAGGTTGGCCACAACAGAAACACAGACCTTTCAGCTTCCGTTCCTCCCTTTCTTGTCGGCTCAGAGCCCGCACCCCATTCCATCGGTCTTCCCCAACTGCCCTTCTTAATTCATCATCTCGACAACTGCGCTCAAAAACCGGACGGTTGGCAACAAAATGTGGTGTTACCACTCCTGTATTTTGTGGTGTAAGTGGTGCCACTGGTCGAGGACGAGAAACTCGAAGCACTCCTTCACTAGTCAACTCTCTTTCAACCTTCCTTGCCAAAATTATCTTGCGGAATTTATTTTCCAGCTCATGAGTCGAGATCCGGTTTTCTATTTCCGGACGTAGACCTCCCATACAAAGGCTCATGTACCACGGTTCTGGAAAATCGGGGAGCCTTAGAGCAATCTGTTCAAACTCCTCAATGTATTCGTCCACCGAACCAGTTTGTCTCAAGTTTTTCAGAAATCTTAAGGGGTCCCCGTCGATATTTTTACCATACCGGTCCAAAAATGACTGCTTAAACGTGCTCCAAGAAGCGCCAGGCATAACACTATGCCAAGACAGAAACCAATACAGCGTCGTTTTTTCCATACTAATTTGTGTATAATGCAATTTCATGTCGTTCAGAATTTGGTTTATCAAGAAATAAGTCTCTGCCTTAGTTATCCATCCTAAGGGGTCATCTCCGGCAAACGTTTGGAGTTCCACCCTCCGCGAGACGCCAATTAGCTCGCTTGTTTGATCTTTCTCTTATGTAACTGACAGCCTCCCCTGGCGCACGCCACTCTGCTCACTGCCTTTATCTCTGTTAACAGAATCCTTCAAAACTGTTCCATGTTGTTTTACGTTTTTTGACCCACGTTCCATTTGCAATTCGATCCCCTTCAGCCTTCCCATAGTATGCTCTTCTAAATCACGAACCCGAAGCAAAAGCCGCTCCTCTGTCTACTGTGCAACCTCCATAGTTACGCGCTGGCTCTCATTTTGCCCCCGCATCATCCTTTCCACGTTCTCTTGGATTGACACCATGGCTGATTTTATACTCTCCAGGGCTGATTCAATCGAGGCCACACGGTTCTCCATTCTTGTTTGCATAAAAGATCCTCCAGACGGTAGGGTTCGGATCGACTACCTTCCAGCCTCTTCGTTCCAATTCTGCAACAATTACAGTGATCGCATCAATCAGAAAAAGAAAATCACCGGCCACTGAAAGAAATCCGCTCTCCTCTTGTTGTTCCCCAGCAGAGTCGCCAAACTGTTACGGCTCGGTGTGTATGTGTGCTGGAGGGGAGAAAAGGTACTTCGAACAATGGAGAAGAGTTCGGGAAGGAATTACTATTGATTTGGACTACATGCCATGTATTGTGTTCTGTTGCAGCTAACCGAAAGCAGGAGAGTCCTCCTCCAGTTCTTCCGCCAGTTGCTGTCCGTGGGAGCAGGGATTCAGACCACTTCCTCCTCTGCCCGATTTTGTTCCAACAGAAAGTGGTTCTAACTGCCTGCCTTCCTCTCTCTTCCCAACGCTTCAAATACTCAAACGTGGGTATGTGCCCACATGGCCTGCTAACAGACTCGAACCACTGTCACATGCCCTGCTAACAGACTCAGACCTCTCTTCCCAAATTACCCCTCCTCCTCTGATAAGTGTGTATCAAAGGAGGCCGAGGGCGGAAAAGGGAGTCACCCTCAGGAGCCGGATCCGGGCAGCTAACATTCCCCCCCTTTTTTTGCCTATTCGACAGATCTTCTAGAATGGCTAAGTGGTCTTTTTGCTATGTTATAGATTTGGACTGCCTCTTGTTTTTAAATCAAGCTTTGATAAAGCTAATCGGACGTCCTCAAAATCATTTAGAGATCCTTGAATAGACGAAGGATTAAAGGTAGTTTATCATTCTGTTACCTTTCATGGTTGGTTTCATGATTCTCAATTTCTACCTTTGGGGGTGTATGTCCTGCTAGAGTTGCAGATCATTGGATATTGTGTGATGCATTGTTAATCTGTAAACATTGACACCTTTGGCAGGAATTTCATGCTTTCTTTGTAAAACAAATATTGGGTTTGGAAAGCAACACATAATTCAGGGATATTTTGTGGAAATTTTCTTTGTTCCTTTCAACATATAACATTTATCAGCATATCATATGAGACTAATGAGATACATGAAATCAATAGTATTGGATAAAACAATCCCTGAATCAGCATGCTTGAAAATGTGTAATTTTTACGCATGCTACAATATCCTAGGAATAGTATCTATGTGACGCACCTGTGTTTGCAGGATTAGTTATGTAAGCAGAAAATGTCTTTTCCTGCATTATGTTGAAGCATTCATATGTTTTTATTTTGTTGTATTAATTGAATTTCTTTGCATGCTTCAAGATTCTTGAAAAGGTGAAAATAACATACGACATTCCCATAATGACTGACGTGCATGAAACTGTTCAGGTAATTTCCCTTTCCACTGCATTGCTTTTCTCTGTGTTTACTTTCCGGGTATTGTGTGTTTTGAATGCGTCTACTCAAATTTTCCATAATTATGCTATGGACGAGGAGCTTTTCCCATTGGATGGCCACCGGCTCTTCTTAATGTGACCGGGGCATGAGTTTTATAATCTTTTAAATTGCTATGAATGATATAATCTGTTTTTCAGATGTTTGTTTTCACAAATTCCGTGCAAGGTAAAGTTTGAAGTTCGTAATGCGAGAGAAGGTTAAAAAGTAACTAAAGAACATGCATACACCTTTTATTTCTAGGGGAATAGCCATGAGATACAATAATAAAGGCTATATGGCGCTCTTCTTTAAAATGAACTTTTCATATTGATCCAAATTTTTAAACTTATGTGTCATGCTACAATTGATGGATTTACATTTGCATGTCCCTAGATTCTGTGAGCTGATTAACTTCAGTCAATGTGTTGTTTTATGCTTCATTTCCATGTCTTGATTTGTATTATGGTATTTTTTTTTTGAATTCAAAATTACCAACACATACTCATGGATATCTTTGACTAAACTTTAGAAATGTCTAGAAGTGTTGGATTATTTAGGTATTTAAGATGTGGGTTTGATGAGGTCTATCATATCCTCCTTTTCCCTCTAGTTTGAATTTGATATTTCATATCTATTTTGAGTCATATCCTCCCCGCTCCTTGATGCCTGGTCGTTCTTGCGCCGGGGCACCTGACTCCAGTAACACCCGACTTCTGGCTCCCTTGTGTCTGGGCTGTCGGCCCATGCATTTCTGTTGTGCTTCCTCCAGAGGCGTGTCCACCAAGACACCGCGCACCCTTTGCGAGACAGCCCAGGCCCCACGTACTTCCAGGTCTCTGCCTTACCAGACCCTGATGCCCAGCCTGCAACCAGATCAGCTTCTGCATCTTGTCCAGGTGTTGTGCCCTCACTCCAGATGACCAGTCACCTCCTCCAAGCGCCCGCACTAGCACTGCACGTGCCTTCTGAGCACCTCTCCAGGCATGGTTTTCTCTATCTCAGGTCCAGCACCGCTTATGCGCAAGTCCAGTGGTCTGGTGCACCACTAAATGTCTGCTTCACACCCTCTCCAGGCCTGTGCAGTCCATCCGCTGTGCAAGTCCATCTGTTCCGCAAATCCAAGCATCACATCACACGCTCTTTGCAAGTCACACGCCCAGGCTGCGTGAAGCCCCTGCACGCTTGGATCCATTCCAAGCACTGCAGATCTGCATTCCAGCCATTCCAGCAAATGCACTCTGGAGGCATGCATCCTCTTTGCCTCTGTCCAGGCCTCTCCGCTGCTGCCTTGGCCTCTGCCGGGCCTCCGGCTTATTTGTTGCTGCTCAAACCTTTGTTGGGCCTCCCTGTTAATGGCCAAATGTTCTCTATTGAGATTCTTTGTTCCATATCCCCTGCTGCCGCCCCTACCTAGGCACCGCGTGTCAGGCCTCTCTGTGCTTGCCAGCTTTGTTGTTGCACGGCACCAACATCTTTGAAGATGTAGCGTTATCTTCCCAGCAACTGTTCCAGGCATCCTCATCAGATGACCTTTCTAGGCATCATCTTGAGATGATCTTTCCAGGCGTACTCTTTCTGATGACCGTGTCTGGTGTGCTTCTAGATGACCGTTTCCCAGTTTCCCAGTTTCCTTTTCCAGATGAGCTTTCCAGGTGTCTGACACCTTCTTTGACAATCAAGACGATCACAATGTGTTTTCCTCGATTGTTCCAACATCACATCCAATGAAGTATTTTCACCACTTTTGGCTTCTTTTGACTTAGTTGGAATATGCTCAAATTTGAGGGGGAGTGTTGGTGGATTTAGGTTTTTAGGATATGAGTTTTACTAGATCCATCCTACCCCCCTTTTCCTCTACTTTGATTTTGATATTTTGTATCTATCTCGAGCATGATATCCCATATCTGCCTATAAATAAATTGTTCTGCTTCTCATTCAAGAGAAATGGTTTTTGGGTCTACTCTTTCTACGGGAAGAATTTAATGCAAAACAAAAACTTTCTCAATCATCCTTAGTAATGTAGTTCATCGATTTCCCCTTTCAGTTTAGTTTTGCTGATTTCATCATTGCCAGCTTTTAGAATGCAATACCAGAGTTGCAAGAATCCATGGTTACTGAAGGGATCTTCTAGATGCATATTGCAAAATAAACATTGTTATTATTGTTTCTATTCTGGTGCTATCTATTTTTATGTGATGGTTATTTCAATATTTTTACTTTTATGTTGTCTATATCATCACCTATTTGTAGTAATGAAAATTTTTCATTCATTATATAACGCAGAGCAAATAGAAAGGTTTAGGGTATTGATTTACAGTGCATAGAAGAGTTTTAACATTTAATTTGTTTCAGTGTGAAGCAGTTGGCAAAGTTGCAGACGTAATTCAGATTCCAACATTTTTATGTCGCCAGGTTAAGTGTATTTTATTTATGTTTTGCAGTAAATTTTAAAAACAGAACTGCCCTAGATTAAATGTCAGATGGGGGCACTTTGGAGTCTCATGATTGCAGACAGACCTATTAGTTGCAGCAGCTAGGACAGGAAAAATCATCAATATCAAGAAAGGTCAATTCTGTTTCCACCGATATGCTTTGTGTGTTTTTCTGAGAATATTAGGCTGTGTTTGGTTTTGGGAAAAAAATCATTTAAAAATATTTTGGATAATAATAAAAAATAAGAATTAATGTGATTTACCGCTTCCTCCATTTTTATTTTTCAGGAAACATGAAAGCAATTTTATTTTTGTTTTTTCAAAATTGTTCATTTTTGTTTTCATTTTCTAAAAAATGTTTTCCAATTATATAATCCAATACACCAATACATTTCTGGAGAATGAAAGAAGAAAATGTTTTCAAAACCGAACACGGTCTTAAAAATCATTGCACATTTATTGTACTGCCAGTGATCACTATTACGGTTTTGTTGCCAAGAAATTCATTAATCATTTTTGCCTACTGGTTATGATAAATTCTGCTGAAAAGGTTAGGTTGACTGGAAATGATAACGTGATGGTCTGTGAGCGCGGAACTATGTTTGGCTATAGTAAGTCATTTTCAATTCTGTTGCAATTGCTATATTCATAGGCTCTGAAATTATACTAAAATTGGTAGTAATGGATAATGATTATTGGTGGTTACCTTTGTCCCATGGTCTCCTTGAATTTGATCAATTTCCTATCATGAATTTGGCTGTGGCATTTTTTTGTTTATGAGATTCACAAGATTTATGCTTCTGTTTTTCTTTATTTTAATCTGAAGTGATTGGAAAAATTTGATGCAAAGATGTTTATTTGACATCTATTCCATTTGTTATTTTGTAGATGACATGATTGTCGACCCTTGTAATTTTGAGTGGATGAGGGAAGCTAATTGCCCTTGTTACGATTCCTGTGTGTGTGTGTTCGAACAAACAAATGAAACATAAACTGTAGAGGAGTCTAAGAATGATATTACCGGTTTCTCTGTATTACAACTATGGAAAGAAGACACAATACAACAGATGGAGATGGAGAGTCCTCCTCGTCCGCCTGCTGTAGATGTGGAGAGAATCGGGAGTTAGTCCACTTCCTCCTGCCTGTTCTGTTCCAACAAAAACCGGAGTTCTAACTGATTGCCTTGCACCCCACTAGCCACTGCTACTAATACTGGCTGAACAACTCGCTGGGCCCCACCCCACTAACTTAAGACTGTTCAGCTGCTGGCGACCAATGGAAGTTATCTTTTTTGGTCAATTCTGTAAGAGGCTTAGCTATCTTTCCATAACCCTTGTTGGAGTCTGTATCCCACATCGGACTTGTGGTCCGATGTGGAGTTTATCATTCATTATAAAAGAACGCCTCCTCCTCACTTTGAGGGAGGGAGGTGAGGGGGTTTCTCAACTTACATGGTATCAGAGGGCTAGGTTCCATCCTAACTTAACCCCCCGCCCTTCAATTTCCCCCCCCCTCTTTATCTAGGTTCTTTGCTTTTCCCCCGTGGGGGGCGGCGGCCTCAAATTCCCATAGGGTTACCGCCGCCGCCCCTCCGCCTCTGCCCTGTGCGGCTCCCAGGCGGGTCTCCCTTCCCATTCGGCGCGTCGCAACTCCTCCCGCGCGGCTCCCTCTTGCGGTTTTCCGACGCCCTCCCGCTGCGCCATCCGGCTCCCTCTGCCGCCCCCTGCCGGCGATCCTTTCCCGGCGGATTTCCCATCCCCGACGATCTTCGCGGCTCCTGCATGTGATGGCTCCTGCGCGCGACCCCTGCGGCGATCTTTTTCGGCTCCAGCAACTGCCAGAACCGGCTCCCGCTTCTCCAGGCGACCGGAACAGACGGCTCCGCCTCTACCGCAACCACTCCCGCATCTCCCGGCGAGAAGAACGGTCGGTTCCCGCAGATCCCGTGGACGGTTCTTCTCGGAGGCGGTTCCAGGCGCGATTCCCGGCGGCCCTCCTGTGCCCGCGGCTCCCTGCGCGCTCCTCCAGCGGCGCCCTGCTCCTCCAGCCGCGCCTCCCAGCCGCGGCCTCCCTTGCCCGGCTGCTCTCTTCACCAGCGGCCTCCCATCCCCGGCGATCTTCCCCCTGCCGGCGATCTTCGACAGCCGCCCTGTAAAGACCCGTAAAATTCAAGGGAAATTTTTTCTTAATTTTCTTTGGATTTTTACAAGAGCGCGGTTTCTGACGGCACCTGATTCCGAGGCCCGGTGTGCCCGGAATCAATTTCCGAAGTTTGGCTCGGGTACGTTCAGTGAACGAACGAGCGGAATTTCCTAACTTTTGATCCGGTGCTCGGAATTGAATTCCGAGGGCACCGATGGAACCGCAACGCCGGTATTCGCTTAAGAAGAACTTTTCCGGAGTTGCGTTTACACGAGGGAAGTTGTAAAATAAATTGTGAATGTTAAAATAAAAATTTAACTTCAATTTTTATTTTTATCTTTCCTTAAGTGTTTTTATCCATTGGATGGAAGTTGGGTAACTACCCAACTTCCCTAGGGAGGTTAAGAGGGTGGTGGGGCCCACACGAACCCCACCCCTTCATATCCTCTAACCCCCCCAACTCACAATTAATGATGTGAACTTGAGTTATAACTTATGACATTAATAAGTGAGTTTAATTTGAGTTTTTGAAATTCAAACTCTTGAATTTCAAAGGTTGGTGTTGTGTTAATAAATTAAGTGTGAGCTTAATTTATTTTTGGTTAGTTTCTTTGTTGCTTGAGAGGTTTGGGAGAATCGTTGAGAGACTTGAAGATCTTCTTCGTCTTCGACGAAGAACGTGAAGAACGGTTCTTCTCTGACGAAGAACATCGACCCCACGACCTTCAAGACTCGGCGTCCCGGATTCTTCCGTCTTCATCTTCCTCCTCGACAAGGGAGTAGTCGCCGACCGTGGTGATCATCGCCAACGACAACGTACCTCTCTTCTTCGTCATAGCGACAAGTGAAGAGACGTCGTTTCCTCCTCGGACGCACCCCGACGTCCACGGAATCTACGTCCGACGCCGCGACGCCTTTCTCCGCGATACCCGGCGTGCGACGTCATTTTTCAAGGTAGGGGTTGTTGTTATTTGTTTATTTATTTATTCTTGTTCGTGGTTCTGGCATGACTAACGTGAGGATATTTAAATTTGTTTTATCATTTAACGTGAGGGGGCCGGACCGCATGAACACGGCCAAACCCCCTCCTTTGTTCTTGTTGATTTATATTGCGGATGAAACAAGATGGCGTGGTGCCGTCGCACCACGCGGATATTCGCACGATTATGTTACGCTGCGCCGTCGCGCCGCGCCGTGGAAGGATCATCAAGAACGCGACGCCGTCGCGCCGCGTTGAAGGGAATCAAAGGCGCGACGGAGGGGCGCGGTGCCGTCGCACCGCGCCGGACGACGAACACCGCGGCCGGTTCCGGGCCGCGGCGGGACGAGAAGACCGGCGGCCGGGCCGCCGGCGTCGGAAGCCGGAAGGGGGACCGGTTTTCCGGTCCCGTTGAAGAAAAACCGGCCGGCAGATGGCCGGCCGGAAGGTCAAAGGCCGGGGGAATTTAATTCCCCCGGCCAGCTCTAACCCCCCCCCATTTATGAGGGGGGGCGGTTTCTTTGAGGGGGGCAGCCGACCCCCCGGTTTTCTTCAAAGCAGGCCCCCCACGAGGGGGGGGGGGCAGTTTCCTTGAGGGGGGCAGGCGGCCCCCCGGTTCCTCCTCAAAGCGGGCCCCCAGGAGGGGCCGTTGATTGGCAAAAAGGCGCGGCTATGCCGCGCCGCCAATTTGAAGAAGCGGGGGGCCTTGCCCCCCCACGCGCTGCCTCTGTGCGGCGCCAGGCCGCCGCGCCGCCGGCCGGCCGGGCCGGGTGGGACCCGGGTCGGGTCGACCCGGTTCGGGCCGACCCGGGGGGGGGGGTCGGGCCGGGTCGGCCCGGATCCGGACCCCCCGTTTTCGAGACAAATTCGGTCTTTTGGTCATAACTTGAGCCACGGACCTCCGAATGACGAACCGTCTGCGGCAACGCGATCCTTGGATCGAGACGGTCGTTTCGGTATATTACACTCAGAGTTTCAGAATACTTTGAGTTCGGCCGGGTTGGTTCGTACACGTAACCAACCGGGCCTTCGGAGCGGAAACGCTCATATCTTGAGCTACGACGTCCGATTGACGTGCCGTCAGCTTTGTTGTGTTCCTCTTAGTGAGACGGATCTTTTGGCATACTCCGCCCGAGGTTTGGACGCAGGTGGAGTACGGTCGGGTTGGTTTTGCCTTAAAAACCAACCGGGCCCCGGGGACGAAAATGCCAATAACTCTCAGACCGGGCGTCCGATCGACGCGCCGTCTGTTGCGTTGAGTTCCTGTTGACGATACGAAACTTTTGGATACATCAACTCTGGACTTTGTGACAGTTGATGTATCAGCCTCTCGGCTCGTGGAGCGGACCCTCCGAACGAGCTTGCTGTGTGCGGGAACCCTAGTGCTGACTGCGACTGTGACTGCTACTGCTACTGCTACTGCGACTGTGACTGCTACTACTGCTACTACTGCTACTGTGACTGCGACGACGACAGTACAGAGATCCTGTGTGGATTCGACGACGACGACTACAACACTCAGCGATCCTACGTGGATCAGTGCTACAGGTCCTGTGTGGGCCCGATCCTGTGTGGGTCTTTGCGCTCAGCGGTCCTGTGTGAACCAGCGCCTACAGATCCTGTGTGGGTCCGATCCTGTGTGGGTCCTTGCGCTCAGCGGTCCTGTGTGAACCAGCGCCTACAGGTCCTATGTGGGCCCGATCCTGTGTGGGTCTTTTGCGGGGGTTAGTTACCTATCGATCCTTCGTGAGTCCGACGACTTAGATGGATCATAGATCATCTTTATCGTCTTTCGAAGAAGTATACCTGTGTGAGCTGAATCCTGTTGCTTTCCTGTGTGGATTGTGTTGTGCTATCCTGTGTGGATTACGTTTTGCTTTCCTGTGTGGAATACGTTTACTTTCCTGTGTGGATTTCGTTTTGCTTTCCTGTGTGGAATACGTTTACTTTTCTGTGTGGATTTCGTTTTGCTTTCCTGTGTGGAATACGTTTACTTTCCTGTGTGGACTGAGTTGTACTTGGGCTCGGAGGTTGGAGCGTATTTGAAATTGATGACTTAGGTATATGTATGGGCATATACCTAAGCAGTGTCGGTTGTTACTTCGTGATTGTACCTTTCTTTGTGGTTTATCCTTTGTGGATTTTGAGAAACCTTCAGGGGTCTCGGGGTCCCTACTGAGTAGCTTATACTCACCCCTGCACGGGCTTTGCCCGCACTACGTTGTGTTGGTTGCAGACGACGGACAGCGTTGATCTTAGCTGAGGCTTGCAGAGCAGGACGGTACCTGGAGGTGGACCACTGGGCGGAACGTGCTCGGAGCGGACGGCGGGACCCGTGGAGCAGTGGAGCTATCTGTACCCATCCTTCAGGTGGGATCACCAGTGGACAGCTCGGCGTAGCGGCTTTTACTTACAGTTGTTGTTTTCCCTTTCGAGTTGTACTTTACTTTCAGTTTGGGTTTGTATACTGGCCCATTTACTTTTCCGCACTTTCAGTTGTACTCTGTTTTTACTTAGTGTTTACTTTCCGCTTGCTTACTCTGTGGTGCTTGTTTACTTTTCAAAGGCAATGCCTTCCCTTTTTGTTGGGATTTACGCCTTGGTGCTAGTCGCCAGCCCCTGGCCTATGGAAGACGGGCTTGGGGTAGTCACGGCACGGACCCCGAGGGCGGGTCGTGACAAATTGGTATCAGAGGGAGGTTCGGTTCTACCGCGAACTCTGATCTTTTCTATGAGAAGCAATAATGTTTAGCGTATTGAGTGTGGTTATCAGTCCAGGGAGTCCAGTGTTGGTACGACGGCCGACGTATCCGTACACCAGGACCCTGACTTCTGATTTCCGACTTAATACACGAAAACATTGTTTGCGTGTGTGTTTCAAAATTTTCTTTGTGATTACTTTGTGTCAGCTCACCAGGTATACTGTTTGACCGTGGCGCACCTGTTCCTTTTCAGGATGGCCCCACGACGGCAGCCAGCTAGGGTTCCGAGAGTCGAGTGTGACGACAGCCCACCGAGCAACGAGGCCTCGGTGCAGGGCCCTTTGTCAGCAGTGGCACCGGCGGTAGCTCTACCCGCTGAGCCCCCGATGCTTCCAGCACCAGCCGCTGACGATGCACGTCGCCTCAGCGCACTGCATGAGTTTCAGCGCCAGCGACCACCCAGGTTTCGCGGGAAGACGGATCCCCAGGCAGCCGAGGACTGGCTGGAGGCAGTGGTACGTGTGTTTAGGCTAGTGAGGACACCAACAGACCTCATGGTGATCCTCGCTGCGAGCCTACTACACGCAGCAACATGACGATGGTGGAGCTTGATGCTGCAGGTGCACGATGAGGCATCTCTACTATGGACGGACTTTGAGAGCCTCTTCCGCTCGGAGTTCGTCCCAGCCACCCTTCGTGCGGTGCGTATTCAGGAGCTTCTTCAGCTGCGGCAGGGCAGCATGACAGTCGCTCAGTACTCGGCGAGATTTACTGATCTCTCGCGCTACTCGACCGACATGGTACGGGACCCATTCTTCCGGGCCCGGACCTTCGAGCAGGGTTTGAGACACGAGATCAGGGCATCGCTGATCTCCCTCAGCATACCGACTCAGACAGGAGTACTAGAGCGGACCCTTTTGATCGAGAGCTTCCTTGCTGAGTCTACACCAGCACCGAGACCCACCGCAGGGCGGCACGTGGCAGAGTCATCTGCAGCAGGCAGTCGACGGATGACTCAGGGGTCCAGGCAGACCAGACCTTCAGGCAGACGACCTCAGGACACTGGCTCAGCAGCGCGGGGCACACAACGCGGAGCCAGTCTTTCGAGTGGAAGACAGTGCTATGCATGCGGCGGGGAGGGCCACATGGCTCGTGACTGCCCGACCCGCCATGCAGAGGAGCAGCAGACGGTTGAGGAACCACCTAGGCAGAGGCAGAGGTTCGACCGTGGCGGTCCGCAGGGAGGAGGCGGACGAGGCAGAGGAGCTGGCCGAGCAGCAGGTGGTGGGCGACGCTTTGAGGCTCTACCACCACCACCACCAGGAGGTCCACCCCGACCTCAGGGAAGAGCACAACTTCAGGCAGCTGAAGCTTACGATCATGGGGCTCCGGAAGCGGGTGGACTAGTTCGGGACTAGCTCCAGGCATAGAGGCCTTTGCCCATAATGCCTCTAGCTTCGTAGATTGTGTTGCCTTGTGTCCTTGTACTTTAAGTTGATGTAATAAAGACACTTGCCTTGGTGACTTCTGTTTTCTTGTCTTTTGTTTGTTTTTACTAAGAGGTGCCGGTTAAAAACTGTTGACTTGACCCTCACTTGCGAGATTCTTACTGGAGGAAACCCAGTGACCACACACTGATGCCGACAGTGTGACTCAAACCATGGAGGCGAGAGTAACAGTTGGATCTCTTGGTAGCAGCGTCGAGGCCTTACGACGTCATCCATGCCATGAATTAACTAATCATGACGGGATTGACTGTATTAGGCAAAGAACGTGGTTCATCCAGAGGATGAGACCGGATTTCACTTTTCGGCAAAGGAGAAATCTTTGCAGCTAGTCTCTTTGCAGATATCCTTCGTGGATAGAGATGGAGCAGCCTTCCTCCAGTCTCTCACAGTCACCCCTCCTCTACTACAGCAGGTCAGAGAGGCACAGCGTGAGGACGCTGACTGTGAGACACGGCGTGCACAGATATCCTCGGGACAGACACCTGATGGTTTCTCCCTTGGAGCAGAGCACGACATCCTTTTCAGAGGACGTACCATGGTACCAGTCGCTTTGCGAGAAGGAGGTGCTGAGAGAGTTTTACACTTCTCCTTTGGCGGTACATCCTGGAGTGGCGAAGATGTACCAGGACCTCAGACGACAACACTGGTGGCTGGGCATGAAGAAGGCAGTGGCAGAGTTCGTTTCTCGATGCCTCACCTGCCAACAGGTGAAGACAGAGCATCAGGTACCAGCAGGCTTGGTACAGCCCTTGGAGGTTCTGGAGTGGAAGTGGGACGGCATATCTATGGACTTCGTGACTGGACTTCCACGCACTTCCAGAGGTCACGACTCCATCTGGGTGATTGTTGACCGACTCACCAAGTCGGCACACTTCTTACCCATTAGAGAGCAGAGCTCAGTGGAGAGGACCATTCAGACTCTCGAGGACATGCTCCGCGCATGTGTCCTCGACTTTGGTCGTAGCTGGGAGGACCACCTACCCTTGGTGGAGTTTGCGTACAACAACAGCTACCACTCCACCATCGGGATGGCACCGTACGAGGCATTGTACGGCCGACCTTGTAGATCTCCTTTGTGCTGGACAGACCCTGGGGAGTCAGCACTTGTGGGACCGGAGATGGTCCAGGCCACGACAGAGAAGGTCCAGGTCATCCAGGAGCGGATGAGGACAGCTCAGAGCCGGCAGAAGTCATACGCTGACAGGAGGCGAAGGCCACTAGAGTTCGAGGATGGTGACCACGTCTTTTTGCGGGTCTCACCTCGACGTGGTATTTGGAGATTTGGCCGAGGCGGCAAGTTATCTCCGCGCTTCATCGGACCCTTCCAGGTCCTTAGCAGGATTGGTGAGGTGGCTTATCGCCTGACTCTACCACCTCAGTTGCACCGGGTGCGCGATGTCTTCCACGTGTCTCAGCTGAGGAGATACGTGCACGACCCGACGCACATCATTGACCATGGGGAGCTTGACGTTGACGATGGAGCGACTTTTACGGAGGTCCCGGTGGAGATAGAGGATCGACAGGAGCGGATCCTACGTGGGCGATCGATTCCTCTTGTGCGCATCAGATGGCAGCACGGGAATCTCCAGGAGAGCACATGGGAGTGGGAGGCTCAGATGCGTGCTCAGTACCCTCATTTGTTTCCCTAGTTTTTGATGTATCTTTACGAGGACGTAAAGCCCTGAGGTGGGAGTAATGTAAAGACCCGTAAAATTCAAGGGAAATTTTTTCTTAATTTTCTTTGGATTTTTACAAGAGCGCGGTTTCTGACGGCACCTGATTCCGAGGCCCGGTGTGCCCGGAATCAATTTCCGAAGTTTGGCTCGGGTACGTTCAGTGAACGAACGAGCGGGATTTCCTAACTTTTGATACGGTGCTCGGAATTGAATTCCGAGGGCACCGATGGAACCGCAGCGCCGATATTCGCTTAAGAAGAACTTTTCCGGAGTTGCGTTTACACGAGGGAAGTTGTAAAATAAATTGTGAATGTTAAAATAAAAATTTAACTTCAATTTTTATTTTTATCTTTCCTTAAGTGTTTTTATCCATTGGATGGAAGTTGGGTAACTACCCAACTTCCCTAGGGAGGTTAAGAGGGTGGTGGGGCCCACACGAACCCCACCCCTTCATATCCTCTAACCCCCCCAACTCACAATTAATGATGTGAACTTGAGTTATAACTTATGACATTAATAAGTGAGTTTAATTTGAGTTTTTGAAATTCAAACTCTTGAATTTCAAAGGTTGGTGTTGTGTTAATAAATTAAGTGTGAGTTTAATTTATTTTTGGTTAGTTTCTTTGTTGCTTGAGAGGTTTGGGAGAATCGTTGAGAGACTTGAAAATCTTCTTCGTCTTCGACGAAGAACGTGAAGAACGGTTCTTCTCCGATGAAGAACATCGACCCCACGACCTTCAAGACTCGGCGTCCCGGATTCTTCTGTCTTCATCTTCCTCCTCGACAAGGGAGTAGTCGCCGACCGTGGTGATCATCGCCAACGACAACGTACCTCTCTTCTTCGTCATAACGACAAGTGAAGAGACGTCGTTTCCTCCTCGGACGCACCCCGACGTCCACGGAATCTACGTCCGACGTCGCGACGCCTTTCTCCGCGATACCCGGCGTGCGACGTCATTTTTCAAGGTAGGGGTTGTTGTTATTTGTTTATTTATTTATTCTTGTTCGTGGTTCTGGCATGACTAACGTGAGGATATTTAAATTTGTTTTATCATTTAACGTGAGGGGGCCGGACCGCATGAACACGGCCGAACCCCCTCCTTTGTTCTTGTTGATTTATATTGCGGATGAAACAAGATGGCGTGGTGCCGTCGCACCACGCGGATATTCGCACGATTATGTTACGCGGCGCCGTCGCGCCGCGCCGTGGAATGATCATCAAGAACGCGACGCCGTCGCGCCGCGTTGAAGGGAATCAAAGGCGCGGCGGAGGGGCGCGGTGCCGTCACACCGCGCCGGACGACGAACACCGCGGCCGGTTCCGGGCCGCGGCGGGATGAGAAGACCGGCGGCCGGGCCGCCGGCGTCGGAAGCCGGAAGGGGGACCGGTTTTCCGGTCCCGTTGAAGAAAAACCGGCCGACAGATGGCCGACCGGAAGGTCAAAGGCCGGGGGAATTTAATTCCCCCGGCCAGCTCTAACCCCCCCCATTTATGAGGGGGGGCAGTTTCTTTGAGGGGGGCAGCCGGCCCCCCGGTTTTCTTCAAAGCAGGCCCCCCACGAGGGGGGGGCGGTTTCCTTGAGGGGGGCAGGCGGCCCCCCGGTTCCTCCTCAAAGCGGGCCCCCAGGAGGGGGGCCGTTGATTGGCAAAAAGGCGCGGCTATGCCGCGCCGCCAATTTGAAGAAGCGGGGGGCCTTGCCCCCCCGCGCGCTGCCTCCGTGCGGCGCCAGGCCGCCGCGCCGCCGGCCGGCTGGGCCGGGTCGGACCCGGGGGGGGGGGGGGGTCGGGCCGGGTCGGCCCGGACCCGGACCCCCTGTTTTCGAGACAAATTCGGTCTTTTGGCCATAACTTGAGCCACAGACCTCCGAATGACGAACCGTCTGCGGCAACGCGATCCTTGGATCGAGACGGTCGTTTCGGTATATTACACTCAGGGTTTCGGAATACGTTGAGTTCCTGTTGACGATACGAAACTTTTGGATACATCAACTCTGGACTTTGTGACAGTTGATGTATCAGCCTCTCGGCTCGTGGAGCGGACCCTCCGAACGAGCTTGCTGTGTGCGGGAACCCTAGTGCTGACTGCGACTGTGACTGCTACTGCTACTGCTACTGCGACTGTGACTGCTACTACTGCTACTACTGCTACTGTGACTGCGACGACGACAGTACAGAGATCCTGTGTGGATTCGACGACGACGACTACAACACTCGGCGATCCTACGTGGATCAGTGCTACAGGTCCTGTGTGGGCCCGATCCTGTGTGGGTCTTTGCGCTCAGCGGTCCTGTGTGAACCAGCGCCTACAGATCCTGTGTGGGTCCGATCCTGTGTGGGTCCTTGCGCTCAGCGGTCCTGTGTGAACCAGCGCCTACAGGTCCTATGTGGGCCTGATCCTGTGTGGGTCTTTTGCGGGGGTTAGTTACCTATCGATCCTTCGTGGGTCCGACGACTTAGATGGATCAGAGATCATCTTTATCGTCTTTCGAAGAAGTATACCTGTGTGAGCTGAATCCTGTTGCTTTCCTGTGTGGATTGTGTTGTGCTATCCTGTGTGGAATACGTTTTGCTTTCCTGTGTGGAATACATTTACTTTCCTGTGTGGATTTCGTTTTGCTTTCCTGTGTGGAATACGTTTACTTTCCTGTGTGGATTTCGTTTTGCTTTCCTGTGTGGAATACGTTTACTTTCCTGTGTGGACTGAGTTGTACTTGGGCTCGGAGGTTGGAGCGTATTTGAAATTGATGACTTAGGTATATGTATGGGCATATACCTAAACAGTGTCGGTTGTTACTTCGTGATTGTACCTTTCTTTGTGGTTTATCCTTTGTGGATTTTGAGAGACCTTCAGGGGTCTCGGGGTCCCTACTGAGTAGCTTATACTCACCCCTGCACGAGCTTTGCCCGCACTACGTTGTGTTGGTTGCAGACGACGGACAGCGTTGATCTTAGCTGAGGCTTGCAGAGCAGGACGGTACCTGGAGGTGGACCACTGGGCGGAACGTGCTCGGAGCGGACGGCGGGACCCGTGGAGCAGTGGAGCTATCTGTACCCATCCTTCAGGTGGGATCACCAGTGGACAGCTCGGCGTAGCGGCTTTTACTTACAGTTGTTGTTTTCCCTTTCGAGTTGTACTTTACTTTCAGTTTGGGTTTGTATACTGGCCCATTACTTTTCCGCACTTTCAGTTGTACTCTGTTTTTACTTAGTGTTTACTTTCCGCTTGCTTACTCTGTGGTGCTTGTTTACTTTTCAAAGGCAATGCCTTCCCTTTTTGTTGGGATTTACGCCTTGGTGCTAGTCGCCAGCCCCTGGCCTATGGAAGGCGGGCTTGGGGTAGTCACGGCATGGACCCCGAGGGCGGGTCGTGACACGCCCTCCCTCAACCGGCCTCCACCCTTGTCGGCCCCTCCACGCCGGCAGCCTCCTCCGGCTTCCAGCTATGCCTCCCGCTGTCCTGCTCCTTCGCCGGCCTCCCTCTTCCGGCAGCCAGCCGGCTCCAGTTTCTCCCAGCGGCTGCCCAACTTCAGTTTCGGCTCTCCGGCACCTCCTGCGGCATCCCCGCCTCGCCGACATCTCCCGGCGACTCCCGACAGCCGCATCTCTATCCGCCGGCACGTCCATTCGCTGGCGCAGCAGCTCGACCACCTAGGATTTGGGCCCCGTTGGCGCCGCCAGATCCCGCAACACTTCTGCGGAATCCCCGCCTCCCGTCGCCGGCCCCGCAAGTGCGGTTTTCCCGGTGCTAGTTTGGATTTCCCGGCGTTTCATCGACCGGCCCCACTAGTGCGGCATTCCTGGCGCTCCGTCAACCGGTCGGTCTGAGTGGTTTCTTCTGCTGCGCCCGCATCCTCATCCATCCCTCATTTCGACAGCCGGCCTCCCTCAACCGGCCTCCACCCTTGTCGGCCCCTCCACGCCGGCGGCCTCCTCCGGCTTCTAGCTATGCCTCCCGCTGTCCTGCTCCTTCGCCGGCCTCCCTCTTCCGGCAGCCAGCCGACTCCAGTTTCTCCCAGCGGCTGCCCAACTTCAGTTTCGGCTCTCCGGCACCTCCTGCGGCATCCCCGCCTCGCCGACATCTCCCGGCGACTCCCGGCAGCCGCATCTCTATCCGCCGGCACGTCCATTCGCTGGCGCAGCAGCTCGACCACCTAGGATTTGGGTCCCGTTGGCGCCGCCAGATCCCGCAACACTTCTGCGGAATCCCCGCCTCCCGTCGCCGGCCCCGCAAGTGCGGTTTTCCCGGTGCTAGTTTGGATTTCCCGGCGTTTCATCGACCGGCCCCACTAGTGCGGCATTCATGGCGCTCCGTCAACCGGTCGGTCTGAGTGGTTTCTTCTGCTGCGCCCGCATCCTCATCCATCCCTCATTTTGAGGAGGAGCTGCGATCGTGAGGGGGAGCATCATCATTGCCGCTTTTATCTTTTATTTTTGCTTTGTCTTGTTTTGTCATCAAGCTGGGTATGTCCAGCTTGAGGGGGAGTGTTAGCGTCTGTTTTGTTGATTTCTTTTCATTATGTGTCCAAGCTAGGTACACCTAGCTTGAGGGGGAGTGTTGGAGTTTGTATCCCACATTGGACTTTTGGTCCGATGTGGAGTTTATCATTCATTATAAAAGAACGCCTCCTCCTCACTTTGAGGGAGGGAGGTGAGGGGGTTTCTCAACTTACAACCCTCAACAAATTTCTTATAGTAGCCTGTTAATCCCAAGAACCCTCGAACTCCTTTAACAATATGTGGCCATGGCAAGCCGGGCACACATTCTATTTTTGCGGGGTCCACCGAAACACCTTTAGCAGAGATGACATGGCCCAAATATTCCACGGACTGTTGAGCTAGAAAACATTTCTTCTGGTTAAGGTGGAGCTGATTTTTCTGCAATAACTGAAAAACTGTTTCCAAGTGCTGCAAGTAGTCCTCCCAGGTTTTACTAAAAACTAGCATGTCATCAAAAAATACCCAGACAATTTTTCTCAGGTGCTCCTTAAACATTCGGTTCATGGTAGACTGAAAGTTAGCCGACACATTCATTAAGCCAAATGACATGGCAAGAAATTCATAATGTCCTTCGTGTGTTCGAAAAGCCGTTTTATGAACATCTGCTAGTCGGAGCCGAATTTGGTGGAATCCGGACTTCAAGTCCAACTTGGAAAAATAAGATGCTCCTTGCAACTCGTCCAACAATTCTTCAATAATGGGAATGAGAAACTTGTCTGGAATGGTAAGCTTATTAAGCGCTCAGTAATCAACACACATTCTCCGGCTTCCATCTTTTTTTTTTTAAGTATTATGGGACTAGCAAATGAGGTGCAACTATGTCGGATTATCCCTTGAGCCAACATGTCCTTAACTTGTAGTTCGACCTCATCTTTAAGGTTATGAGCCAATTTATAGGGTCGAATACTTACTGGAGTTGCTCCGGGCTCAAGATTAATTGCATGGTCTGTTTCCCGCTGCGGAGGAAGACCCCGTGGTTTATCGAATATAGCCTGGAATTTGTTCAAAACTTCTTTCATCTGAATTTGGACAGACAACTCGTTCGCCTCCACTGCTGGTAGCTGGATCTGTGCCATCCAAGCCCAACCCTCAACTAGCAATGTCCTTGTTTGCACATGGTTTTGCAGCTCCAAGGGTTCAGGTCGACCTTTAATTTGATTTCCTATCCTTGCCATAGAAACTCCATCGTTTTATGCCCCCAGTCCGTCAAAACACTTCTCAAGCCCTTCAACCACTGCATTCCTAGAATTACATCCGGTCCCCCTGTTTCAAAAACAAAAGCATCGACGGTAACATTAAAATTTTCCAGACTGAGCGGAATCTGCCCGCATAAGCCTTGTGAGAGAGCTCGAGAGACGTTGCTGAGAGTTATCCCGAATGGTTTGGTCGGGTGAACCATCACGTTTGCGAGTTTGGTAAGGCGCCTAGAAATAAAATTATGGCTGGCGCCACTATCCACTAACACCAGTACCGACACTCCTCATATATAACTGGCGAGCATCATTGAATCTGCCCCTACCTCGCCCATGTTGTGCAACTCCACCTGCTCTCCTGACCGCCCACCTGGCAGCCCGTTAGGCTCTTCATTACCTGCCTTTGAGCCTACTTCTTCAGCCCTTGCCATGTCTTCCTCCTCCGGTTGTCTCTCAGGTTCCTCATATTCCCAAACCAATACCTGCAGATGTTTATCATGTTTATCAGGACATTTGTGCATTGGTCCGAATGGTTGGCCACAACGGAAACATAACCCCTTTTGCTTCCGTTCTTGTCGACTAAGAGCTCGCACTCCATTCCATCGGTCATCTCCGACCACCCTCCGCAACTCTTCTTCACGTCGATTACGTTCAGTAATCGAGCGGGGTGTAGGAAAATTTGTTGTTGTAGCCCCGGGATGTCGAGGCATAGGTGGCACCATTGGTCGAGAACGAGTACTACGAAACACTCCCTCACTGATCAACTCCCTTTCAACCTTTCTAGCTAAGATTATCATTCAAAATTTATTTGTCGGCTCATGCGTGGAAATTCGATTTTCAATTTCAGGTCGCAACCCCCCCCCATAAACAGTCTCATATACCAGGATTCTGGAAAACTGGGTAGTCTCAAGGCTATCTGTTTGAATTCCTCTATGTATTCATCCATAGAGCTTGTTTGTCTCAAATTCTTCAAGAATTTTAAAGGATCTCCATCCGTGTTTCTTCCCTATCGGTCTAGAAACGCTGACTTGAAGGAATTCCAAGACGTACCCGGTGTAACATTGTACCAGGATAGAAACCAATATAATGTCGTGCCTTCCATGCAGTTTTGTGCATAGTGTAGTTTCATATCCTCTGGAGTTCGATTTATCAGTAAGTATGTTTTTGCCTTGGTAATCCATCCCAAAGGATCATCTCCAGAAAATGTCGGTAATTCCACCTTTCTTGTAACGCTACGCAACTCATAAAACTGGTCGATCACCTCAAGATTCGGGAACTTCTGCAAATGCTCCCCACACTCCATGCTGCTAGTATCTTTGCCTTCTTTGTTTTTCAGTTCGCTTTGACTCTGTTTTACGTTTTCTGAACCGCGCTCAATATGCGATTCGATTCCCTTCAATCTCTCCAAAGTCTGCTCCTCCAGATCTCGGACCCGCAACATGACACGCTCCTCTGTCTGCTGCGCCACGTCCAGAGCTACTCGCTGGCTATCATTCTGTCCGCGCATCATCTTCTCCATGTTTTCCTGTATCGAAGCCATGACGACTTTTATACTATCCATAGATGATTCAATCGAAGCCACTCGGTGCTCCATTCTAGTTTGCATAAAAGAATTCGACGTATCTTACTACCAGTGCCAAAGCGAATCCGAGAAGAGAAATTTGATCGCCTCAAGCTCGGCTGCACTTGCCTCAGTTTCGATTTTTGTTCCCCAGCAGAGTCGCCAAAGTTGTTGCGATTCCTGTGTGTGTGTTCGAACAAACAGATGAAACATAAACTGTAGAGGAGTCTAAGAATGATGTTACCGGTTTCTCTATATTACAACTATGGATTGAAGAGACAATACAACAGATGGAGATGGAGAGTCCTCCTCGTCGTCCACCTGCTGTAGATGTGGGGAGAATCAGGAGCCAGTTCACTTCCTCCCGTCCGTTCTGTTCCAACAGAAACTGGAGTTCTCACTAGCCACTGCTACTAATACCGGCCGGACAGCTCATTGGGCCCCACCTGGTCCCCACCTGGTCCCCACCCCACTAACTTATGTCTCTTTCCCCTTTCTGCCCCTACGTTGGTAAGTATGTAACTTAGGTGGGCGTGGACACTATTGGGAAACACCCCCTGGACCAGAACCCGGACTGCTAACAGCCCTATTGTATGTATATATTTTTTTTCCTTTGGTGATTTAATATACTGTTCTCACCAGCTTTGGAGACCAAAAATCAGCACCCAAAAACCATGATATTAAAAATATGTGATTGGAGATTGTGAAAAAGGTTCACGAGAGGTTATGAGATTTTGAGATTATGCAATTTAAATCACATCTCAAGCTATAATTTAAAAGGTTTGTAAAATCATGTGATTATTAAAAAGAAGAATCTTATGAATTCAAACTTGAGCATATGTAACATAAAATGACAAGCTCATCTATATGATGAGGGCTAAAACATGGCCACATGCTATAAAGTCATATAAGGGGATAAAAATGATCACATTTTAGTTGAAATTTTTTAACTCATTGGAGACAATGGAGGTGTAGAAGCGATGCAGGTGCAAGTGGCCCCTTTATTAAGGACAACAACTAATGATGCATTTGGTGAACCAACACTTTATTTAGTATGATGGAACTTAAAATGTGAAAATATAAATGGAAATGGAACTATGATGTTTGCTTGTTTGTTACATTGGAATCCCACTTTTATGGAATCAAATTTCTACAAAAATACCTTGAAGTCAATTCAAACTTGAGGAGGAAGTCATCTAATTGAGACTAAAATGACAGACTTGCTCTTAGGTCATGTTTTGGTACAGAGAAAAGGGTGGGAAAGAGAAATAGTAAGGGAAAATGATGTCTAACTGTTGTTTGACATGTGTAGAGTGGAAGTGGAGCTGACAGGTTCTCCAACTTGATAATATGATTATTAAAATCAATAAAATTATAGAGATACCATTTTAAGATCGATCCTTCTTTGCCTTTTCAAAGTTGAATGGATAAAGAAACTGCTGGCATGTGTTTTCATAGATTTCTTGTCTGTGGTTCTTTGTTTCAACGGACAGTTAATCATTTTGAAGTGAACATAATGCTTACTAATTTCTATAGTACTTGCTATATTAACTTCTATTAACTTGTTATGATACAGGTTGCTGATTTCACTCATGCACTACATCAGCCTGCTGGGAAAAAGGTGTGAAAATTAGATTGATGGTTCTTAGGAGTCTTTTCTTTATTTTCTTTTATTATGTGTCCAACCGAGGTAAACCTAGCGTTGGGGGGGGTATTGTGGTTAATTAGGTCAGGTTTGAATGGGCACCTTATCCCATGTATTTAAATTTAAAATCT
This sequence comes from Viscum album, assembly GCA_963277665.1. Lineage (NCBI taxonomy): Eukaryota > Viridiplantae > Streptophyta > Magnoliopsida > Santalales > Viscaceae > Viscum > Viscum album. The sequence goes on along the minus strand of OY728167.1, from coordinate 732,488,326 downwards.
CTCTTATTTTTTGTATTTGTTTCCCTATAAATAAAGTATCCTGCCCCACTTGAGAGCCACGGTTTCCGGGTTTCTCTTTCTACATGGTATCAGAGCGGGTCCAACCCTAAACCCCTCCCTCTCCGATTTCTTTTATCGCAGAGAGAAAACCTACTAGACCCCCCTCCAAGGGGGTTCATGGCCCTTTGGCCAGCTGGCCTAGTCTCCTGCCGCTGCCCCTCACCCCTGTTGTTTCTTTTATCGTATAGAGAACCTACTAGACTGCCTCCAAGGGGGGTTGTGGCCCTCTGATCAGCTGGCCCAGTCTCCTGCTGCCGCACCTCAACCCTGTTGCACAATCCAGATCTCCTGGCCGATTGTGTGCTTCCATCCCTGTCATCCTGCTGCTGCACCATCCCTGCGTCGATCGCACTGCCCCCCTTCCGCCGCCCCTCACCTAGCTATGGCGCCTCCCCCTTCTCCAGCCGCAACGTCCTCTTCGTTGTGCGCGTCCTGCCACTGCCCCTTCTACAGCCGGAGCTGCGCCAGTCGTGTGCCCCCCACCTCTGCCGCTGCTGTGCAGATCTTTTCAAGCGTGCGTCTTAGCACTGTGTGCCCAGGACTGACGAGCCTCTCACGCGCGCGCTCCCTTCCATTGATCACTTGTATTTTACCAAGTGATTCAGTGTTATAATGACACGCAAATTATTTTGGAAGAGCTTGTGGCCATAGCTGTAAGTTGCTTGCTCCTTATCTTCGAATGAAAACATGGCTATCATGTGGTTGTGTAAGTTAAAAATCTGACTCCATTGAAACCCTTATTATGTATTTTTTCCTAATTTATCAATTTCTTGAAGAGGGGGTGCGTAAGGGGAAGCAGCAGTTCAAAATTGATCTTGCGCCATTTCACGGATAGTGGGTAACAAGTTCTTTTCTTCAACTAGAGATTATTCTTTGGGTTTATAGTGTATTCCTTGTTTGGTATGTTAGAATTGTTTTTGAAGAATATGGAAGGAAAAGGGATTTAAAAGAATGGTTGTTATATAAGGAAAAATTAACTAAGAGATTCTTGACTTTTTTTTCAATTGCCACTACTGCAGATTAACGCTTTTATCAGTACTAGAAATAGCTTTTAACACCGCTTTTTTAGCGCTGTTAATCTGAGCGAAAATAAAAGGGGTTCCTTTTATCAGCGTAGCGCTGATAAAATTCAAAAAATGTAAAAAAGAAATTTAAAAAAAAAATCCAAAAATTGGAGACCTCTTTTAACGGTGTCTGCCACCCCCTTTCAACGATGCTCCCCATTCGCACCCCCCCTGCCACCCAACCTTTAACACCGCTCTCCCCAGCCTTTTAACAGTGCTAGCCCCCCACTGTACCTGCGTGCGCGCCCATGCCTCTCTCTGGATTCGAACTCGAGACTTCTTTTCTGCACGTCAGGTTGATGGTGCAGTGAATCTCTCATTTGCACCGTCAGGGGTGGCTCGAAAGAGAGATAGGTGTGCTGACACCTATCGTCCAGTCCTCTCATATTTCAGTGTGAGTTGGAGGAGTGCTCTGCCTTGGCTGTGTTGCCAGCACGACACATTTCATCGCAGAGGGGGTGACGCAACATCTTGCCTGATTTCGCTGTTGCATTTTTTGATTAGGGGGGGCGATGAAACTTTCTGGCTTGTTGCTATGATTTTTGTTTCTTTTTGACTTTTGGATCTCTGTTTGGTCGTGTGCTCTGTATTGCTTGATGTTCTACATCTGTTTCTGTAATGTGTTCCTCCTTCCCTTCAAAAGGAGTTTTATTTCAATAAACGGGGGCTTGCCCCCTTTACCCTTAAAAAAAAATCTATTTATTTATATATATATTTAGTTATATTTATTCGTATATTAAAATATATTTATACTAATATATATATATATATATATTTATATATAGTTATATTTTTTATCTGTATATTTATTCGTATATTAATATATATTTAGATATATATTTATTCATATTTTAATATATATTTGTAAGATTAGTTTTAAATACATTTATAAAATATGTTTTTTTGTGCGTGTTTATAAATAAATAAATAAATACATACATATATACAACATACATACACATGTATATATATTATATATATGTGTATCTGTAAATATAATTATACATATTTATATATATTTATATATATTTACTTTATTATATATTAATGTCTATTTATATGTTAGAATATATAGATAATATATATCAGTTTGCTAAAACACACATATTAATATGTATATAGACGCACATACATTATATAGGTATATAAATATTCATATTTTGTATTTTAAATAAAATGATATTAGTTTTTATTTAGATAAGGCTTATATATTAATAAATATATTTTATATGTAAATATGTTTAATTAATTATTTGTAAAATTAAAATTTTTAGGTGTGAATATATAAAAAATATGTATATATTGTTATATATTTGATTATAAATAACAGTACATTGTGAAAAAATTATAAAATTTCCAAAACATTTTATCAATATGAATGTAAGACCTGTGAATAAATTTAGTTCCCCCCAAAAGGGCAAAAAGACCCCATAAATGTGTTTGAAAATCCATCAAATGTTAAAAAATCGGGGCATGTTGACTAAAAACTCAGTTTTAGAGGTCTTATGGATCTTTTTCGGCCTCGAAAATACCTTGAACAAGGTCCCTCTGGTCACAGGGGTGTAGAGCTCGTCCCAAGTTTCGATTTGGTATGTGGTAGAGCTCAAACGGACACCCGGATGAACGTAACATGCGGTCACTTGGTTGCGATAGCTTTAGTGACCGTGATTCTCCACAACAACTTCAACCGATGCATGCACATTTGGTTTTTGATGCAAATAAATGCAACACGATGAAGGAAAGGTGCGACCCACATGCACGACGACTAAAGGGGATTTCAAAATCTGTAAAAACAAAAGGCTGCAGATGATATTACAGCTTTAAAACTAAAGGTGTGTTTCACCGCAAGTTGCATATGCATGAGCAAGCGTCAACTTCTTAACTTCTGAACCTCACTGCAAATGGCGGGCTGAAATCACGTCATAGCATGATGTGAGAACTTCTAAAGGTTCACTCCCCTGTATTCGGAAAATGATTATCGCATGCGGTAGTTTCATTTAGCATGCAGTAGGTGCAGGCTTCAATGCAGGTGAACATTACATGCAGGTTGCTGTACATTTCATCTTGCGGACAGTTAAAAATATATGCAGCAAGTTTGAAACCATCATGCAGTCTCTTTAAATACAAAAAACGGTTACATCAGTGTTCATGTGGTAACTCGGAAGGCTCATGATAGGTACACTCAAGTCATGTGGTAGGTTTGTGAAAAGGGTTCGCGTAGGTTTAAAAAGGAGAAATTGAAAACTTGTACCGCTTGACATGTCAGACTTTGGCCAATTTTTAGACGGAAAATTTAGCAATCGATGTTGTTGACTTAAATGAAGATAAATTCAAGGTATTTCTAACGGATTAAAAAACACTTCAATCCGACTTATATAGAGGAGGATATGATTGAAAAACAGTAGCGAATATTATCTCAAAGATGCAGAAAAAATCACTGAAATATTGCCGAAATTCTGCCATTTTTTAGAGTATCTAAATGACACATTCATCCTTTCATTCATTTGAATGAAATGTAGATATATGCCTTATATTTCCATCTCAACAAACGTGTGATTTTGGGGTCCATAGATAAAGTTGTCATTGAAAAACCAAAGAAATTGTGTTCTGAAAATTGTAGAATTTCGGAACTATAACACCTACTTTGGATATTTTTAGGACCATTAAAACAATGATTTGGGACTTCCATTTAGTTTAATGAAATGTAAATAAATATATTATGTATCTAACAAAACAAGTTGTGTGAAGATCCGAGCTATATAACTCATGTTATCATATAACTAAATCAGACTTTAAACTGAAAATTGGTATAAAACTGAAGACATGCACCAAGATTTGATCCAAAGTGCGAACATTTTAGATACTGAATTAGACTTTGTGGTTGTTGAATAAAATGTAAATATTTTTTCTTTGATATGAAATATGAATTATAAAATTCCACACAATAGATCAGGATATTATAAAAATAATCTAGTAAACAACTGATTTCCAAAAAAAAAATGAATAAAATGTTGTGTGAGGAATTGTAATATTCAAAAAATAAAATATAATCAAAGAATAACAAAATCCCAACACCTTTAATCAAGTTTTTAAATAAAAAATATTTATTATAAAATTACTTTAAATCAATGATTTTTTAAATCAAAATTACTATTTATGAAATAAATTGTCATCTAATGAAGGTTATTATAAAGGATGAAATCAAGTGCCACATGAAATCTTGAAAAAGTTCCACACAGTTTTCATGTGGAATACAGATGGATGGAGATTGTTCACCATCCACACCCGGTTTTGCATATAAAAGGAGATTAATATAATAAATCACCACTAGATTCATTTTTCTCCCATTTTTTACTTCAATTTCTATTTTATTTAATACTTTATATCTTTTCCTCTAAATTCCATCCAATTTTTAGTTTCACAAGGTATATGCACGGATCCTATAAAGGAGAAATGTTGACTTGTTTCCCTATTTGATAGTTTTTACCATTTATTTAATTTTCTGGATACTGTGGATTGAGGAAAAAATAAATACATTTTTCATCCTGTAATTCATTGTAAATATCCCATTTATATCATAAAAATATGGATATACAATTCTTTTTTGATAATATTGGAATTTCTGAACTTAGATGCAAAAGCGATCTAAACTGTTAATTTTATTGTTTTTTCATCATTTTTTGTTTTAATTGTAATGACTTAAGTTTGAAATTTATTCAATGGGTACCCCTTTTGTGTCGGTAGTGAAGATAAGAATGACCTCTAAAGTCTGCCTCTAATTGTTCACGAGGTGACAATTAGCATCAACGGTATTATTCATAATTAATGGAGACATTATCCTCTATATAATCCAATAAGAGATACAATTCATCAATCAACTCCGCGAAAAAGTTTACATTGCTCAATCTTGGCTAAAATTCTATGATACAAAATGAAAAACATCCATATATAATTCAAGACCGAGCTCTTAAGATATACTTAATAAGATCATATTTTAAAGCAATACATTATCTAAGTGAAATCAATGTGATGAGACAAAGATGTGTAGAGCCAAGTAATACAAAGTTGAAAACACAAGTAAGGCTAATCAAGCAAAGTTGAAGATAATCACAATCACCACTGTTAGGTTCATCAAATCATAATGATTTCACATATCATAAACAAATGTTCATAACTCAGACTATCATAGTCAAAGAGAGATGTCTTGCATCTCAAATCATCACAATTTCCACCCTTTTTGAATTTCCTATCTCATCATCTCATTGCCAACATAACATAGCCCATCAAGCACTTAGGAAAAAAACATTGGTATATTATAAAAGAGTAGAGGCCTCAAAATTATAATCACAAGGCTCTTGTTAGTTGTGGTCCGCCCATCAAATTGGGCGCAACTTGGTAGAGGGACCCCTCGCACAATGACCAAGAAGCCAAAAGAGAAATGAGAATCACTTAAACATCATCCGCTATTTCATCATATCGACATCACATTCGGCATCCCATACATCTACAACATTACCATCATACCATGCACCTCATGCTTCCATCACAATTGTATCAGTCAAACACCTTAGCACCCCGTGCATTCATCCCACCTTTTTATCATCAACATCACATCCTGCACCTTGTGCAACAATCATGCCCACATTGTCACCAAGTCATGTGATCCAAGCATCACATGATATGAATACCACATGCAATAGAATCATCATAATAATGCATAAGGAGCGTTCAACATTAAAATTGTAAAATGGCCAAGAAATCGACATGCATTAATAGATATCAACAGAGACATTACCTTCATCAATAGGGAAGTTATCTTCTTACTAGCTCACTAATCACTTACTCATTCCATCATTTAATCTTGATTCATCTCGTTATCATTCATTCGTCTTATTAGTATTCATATATTTTTAGCCATGCCTTTAACTTTAACTCCATTCATAATTTATTCTTACTAATAAAGCTTCATCGATATTTATCCTTATCATTTCATAAACTTAAACTTATCACAAAGTGAAGGGCTCAATTCATCTATTTAATTAGTTTCATGTAATCCAACATAAATATTTACCAATATTCAAGTTTATATTTCAATTTCTAATTCATTTATTTATACCAATTTATAAACAACCTAGTTATCCTAATTATTAGATTAATTTAAGCATCAATCACATCTTTGGAACCAAGACGTATACCCCAACTAAATATCTCACCTCGGAAACACCCCTGAAACTAAACCCACTGCCTCACAACTTTCCAAATCCCAAACTAACTTTTTAAAACAACCCTGTACAAGTCCTACCTCTAAACTATCTCACTCCCAACACCTATTCGCTCATAATAGCAACTCACTCAACTAACATTTCACTAAGCTAACATAACAACAACCCCAACTCATCCCTCCTTTATGCTAGCAGCCCACTCAACTTATACCAATCTCCACCCTCCAAAAAGAAGCACTCCACCACCTCTCCTAGAGGTCCTTTAATTTCTCACTATACAACCCAAGGTTCCAGGCACTGACCTAGAGAAAGGGAAGACTCACAAGGTAGTCACCGCACTAAAGGAGACTAAATGCATCACTCTCCGTCCTATCTAAAGGTTACAACCAGCCATGACTAAATTGTCAACATCGAAAGGAAAGAACTAACATCCCAACCCAAAACTCTCCTATACAAGGAGATAAGAACTCAAACAACTTCAGTGACACCCCAACATTATTAGCGTAAAGGAAAATAATACATTAAACACATTTTAATATAAATTCCATGTCACCTCCTTTGCCAAAATTCTATTTTCAAGGCCCTTAGTCATTCCAATTTCAACTTCAAATTACCTTTCCTTCATATTATTATGATTAAGACACTTTCTGTTTATTAATTCAATTCCAGACTTGCATGCTAATTCCCTTCCTGTTATCTTATATGTAACAACCCAACCTATATAACCTTCCCAATTGGCATCCGAATCGATTCGTTGCTGACCCAAAGGACGTTCTCGATCTTCACGGGCTGACAACTAGCACCCGGGCATCAAACAACAATGATTTCACCCAACCTAAAACAAACTGCATGACATATATATATATAATGGAAAGAAACAATGGAAGAAAACTAGAAGAAAAATATGTCACAACCAAAGAGAAACAACAACAACGATACAACTCGAAATCCATATAAAACCAAAGTTACATGTCCAACGAAACAAAAAAGGATAAATAAAGACCAACAATCGCTACTCTAAGTGATATATGGGAAATCTCTCACCGTCTCACCACCAGTTACTGATGCACTTATGTGCATAAGACATTTACATTCTTTTATGCATATTGAAAATGGTTGTTTGGATCAACTATCATGTTTTCAATAACCTAAACATGTCTTGATAGGTGAAATTCAGTCATCAAAGGAAGGGCCAAGGAGATTTGGCATGAACCGGACAATTTAGATGGAAATTAGAAGCTTTTGGACCCTTTTTCTAGGGTGCACGGTTACTCCGGAGTCGCCCAAACTGTGCACCCTAGCCCAGATAATCGTGCGCCCACTGGAACCTTAAGACAGATCTAGTCACACGGTCTCCGCACGATTAACCAAACAGTGCAGATCCTCCAGGAAACCATGCGGGGTGTGATCATATGGAGGCTGTGAATTTTCAAACGGTCTCCGCATAGTTTGTTAAACCGTGCGAACCATCCCATAAAACTGTGCGCCTCAAATCCTCATGGTAGAACCTTAAGCACGGTTGGCACACGGTTAAACTAACTGTGCACCTTAACCGTGCGAAGATCAACAGGCAACCACTTACTTTCTATCTACTAATCTTAACCACCATTTGACATGAGATTTGGACTTCTAACCACTCATTGACACTGAGGGACGACCATTTAATGATGGATGGACCATTTTGGAGGGGGATAATCATCCGAAGGCAATTCATCTTGGAGGAGAGCTTGAAACTCATTCTAGGCATTTTTGGAGATTATTCTCACGTGGTTTCTTGGTGTTTTTCTTTTCTTTCTCAGCTGTAATGAACACCAGAGGTAATAAGGGATTGTTTTCCATCATTTATTCAATGAATAGATAATCCCTTTTATGTGTTAGGGCTACAGGTAATGAATATTCTTTGATAATTGAATCCACTTATTGTGTTTGTGTGAGTTTGTTTTATCTCACACAATTCTCCTACGTTTCCTTTCTTTGTCTTGATGGAAACTCCGTATCATATCAAGAATGAAGCTTCTAGGGATTTTCAGGAGAATTACGATGAGTAATCCTGTGACTATTGGGTGCACTCGTTTCCAAGGGGGTTTGTCTTCCAAAAGTTTTTAAAAACCAATTTTTGGACCAAGAAGTTTATTTCTATTAACTTAATCAGAATTCACCGGACCAAGGGAGTTCTATTACATTTGAATCCCAGAGATGTGAGTCATTATGAACAACACAACACGATAAGATAATCGATTTTTGACGATCTTTATAACCACCCACAACCCTGACACATTTCTTCTATTAATTGTTAAAGTCAGTTTTTGCGTTTTCTTGTGTTAAGTAAATCATTAAAGAATTTGAAGAGTTAATCATTCAACCCTCTGAAACAACTTTCACAATCCTCAAATATCGACTCTACATTGAACAACCCTTCATTTAATTAATCACAACTCAAGGAACAAAACACTTTAACTCTCCATGTGGATCGACCCCATACTTACGCTATACTAGTTGTGAGAGTGGGTAATTCAATTTGGGCCGCCGGAAGTAATACTTCGGCCGAAATGACACCAAATTATGGCGTCGTTGTCGGGGAGAAATTAAATGGTGTTTTGTCAATTTGAGTTTGTACTAATTAAGTGAAAACAAAAATTATAAATTTCAAAAAAAAAAATATTCTTAACCCCATTTCTGTTTTTGGTTATTTTTGGTTTTCCCTTTTACGCTTGGTGTGTTGTTTGGTGTTTTGCAGGACCATAGGTGCATGAGTTGCTAGATTACTTGTTCCAAGAGTGTCAAGTCAGCGAAAAAAATCTTGTTTGACTCGGAAATTGAACAAACGATATCAAGACGATGTCAAGCACTTATGGGAGAATACAACCAGAACACCCCCATGGAGAATATGGAAGAGGAAGAACCGAATGCTGTCCATAGAGTTGGACAACAGTTTGCACTCGATGGGAATCAGAACCAACAACTTGTCACTGATAATGAACCAAACCAGCATCCACCGACCAACTTTATGGAATACGTGTCCCACAACCATCAACGACCACTAGTTCAATTTTTTTTCGGGATATGGCCAACAACAACCACAACAATATCTTCCACCAGAACAGTTTCTGTACATGCCTTCAAATCAACGACCCTACTTTGCATAAGGGCAATAGTATATGCCTGCACCTCCTAAAGAACAAATGCCTCCACGTTGTACCCTTATGGAGTACAGTTTACCCTCAATTCATGGAGAAGATACGGGAATTTTTAGGCCGTCGGTGCAAGCCCAACATTTTGCAATTAAGCCGACCATTATGAAACTCATCTAGAATACGATTCAGTTTGGAGGTCTGCCAAGCGAGGCCCCCAATGCCCATCTGTCAAATTTTCTAGAGATATGCGACACATTCCGCTACCAAGGAGTGTCAGAGGATGATACTCAGCTTTTTACTTCTCATTTTCATTAAGGGACAAAGAAAATGATTGGATCAAAGCACTACCCCAACATTCCATCCTTACTTGGGAGGCTTTGTCTCAAGAATTTCTATCCAAATACTTTCTCCCCATCCAAAACAGTGACATTGCAGAATAAGATTCATAACTTTCAGCAGAACAAGTCAGAATATTTGTATGAATCGGGGGAACGATTCAAGGAGATGTTGAGGAAATGCCCTCATCATGGGATCCCACTATGAATGCAAGTTCAAAACTTCTATAGGGGTCTTACAGCGAACACCAAGTTTGTGGTGGATGTGACTGCTGGAGGAACCGTTATGAGAAAATCTTCTGAAGAACTATTTGACCTTTTAGAGGATATGTCAGCCAATAGTTTCCAATGAGATTTTGAGTGGGGAACTCAGAAGATATGTGTGCATAATATTGATGCCACTACGATGTTTTTTGCTCAACTTGATTCCATGTCAAAGAAGATTGATGCTTTGTATTTGAAAACAACAGTAAACCATCCATCTTGCAGCGAATGTGGTGAAAACCACATCATGAGTGAATGTTCGAGGTTAAGTACTGACCCCTTGAAAAGTGAATTAAGTTATGTTTCTCAGAACCGAGGGCCAAATATGTTCCTTCAGTATCACAACCCTACATGGAAAGATAATGCAAATATGGGTTGGGGAAAATAACAACAAAATCCTCATCCACGACCTCAAAATCCACCCGGTTATGGCTAGCAGTAATATCAAAATCCATATCCACAACAACAATAAGGGAATTAGTACCAACAAGGGTCATATAAACAACAAGGGTATCAAAACCCTCATCCAGCACAACCTCCTCAATAACCACAACATCAACAAGTCGTTCGACAACAACCTTAGCATGAACAACCGTCAATGTCAGAAGATATGATATCTAAATTCATCACCACGACTGAAACCAGATTCCAACATCAAGAAGAATTTATTTGGAGCATCAAAAACCAGATTGGATATTTAGCCAATCAACTTTATGTGAGGCAACCCGGTACGTTGTCGAGTAACATAGAAAAGAACCCACGGGAGGAAGCCAATTTCTTCATCTTAAGAAGTGGGAAGAAGCTACCTCAACAAGTGACTGAAAATAAAAGGGATGTTGAATTCGAAGATCAAAATAGACCCGCTCTATCTTTAGAAAAAGAAGCTGAAGCAGAGGAGCTTCCCTCACCAAAAGTATGACAACCCTGCTTTTATTTCACAATTAAACATGATTTATTACATAAAATTCACTTGGTAAAACATAGAAGATCGAGAGGTCTAGTTTCTTTGGGGATTAGTACCATTACATAACAAATTAAAACATGAAATACAAAATCTTTATTGAAAACTTCCTTTACATGACCCCTACATTTCCTCGTACTTAGCATTGCATAGGATAACCTGAGGACATGCATAAGAAAAGGGTGAGCTATAAAGCCCAGTAAGGGAATAAACATAGAATAAAATGAGGAATACAATACATGTTAGAAAATAGGCATATGAATGGATCACAAGAGAAACATGAACATAAAGGCATGATAAGGCATGATAATCATAACATGAAAATGTGGCAACAACACTTAACATGGAATTAGTATGAGTCAATGCCCATTGCACATGGAGCATGAGTAAATCCTCATTGCACATGAAGCACGGGTAAACCCTTGGTGCACTTGAATTAGCATGAGTCAACACTCATTGCACATGACGTATCATGATACTATACTTTAACCAATGCATTGGAGCGCTATTAGGGCACACCCTTCTTAAACATTTCATTTCATGCATAAGTGTGCCACCTGGATCATAAAACATGGATTCATTAAACATCATCATTTATTCCACGATAAAGGAATGTGGAATTCATAAATGAAACTATATAATCAATAAGTAAATGTGCATAAAGGTGAATACCCTTGATAGAGAAATGTGCATGGTATTCACTACACAATGACTTTGGTTTGGAAAAACGTGGTGTAATTTCGGCAGCATAACGGTGTGACATAAGAATTCATAAGAAAAGTTGACGAGAGAGAAATGGGTGTCTCATCATATGTACATGAAATGTACAGTAATGAGTTCATATAGATACATGTCCCAACAATTGTAATGAAATTTAGATTTATGATACAAAATAATTTCTTGAATGTAAACGAGGAGACAGAAATTCCTTTCGGAATTTCGGTATAGTAACGGGTGTACATGAGAGGAATTTAATGAGAGAGAAAGGGGAATATCATCATTAAAACATAAATAGGGCAGTATGGGGGAGGTGAAAAATCATACCCCAGAATTTATAATTGAAAATAAACGAGCATAACAACTTAAAGAAAATTGGAAAAAAATGAGAAAGGAAGAAAACCCTTACTAGGAAGTGTGCTTCCAAAGGCTTGAGAGAAGCTTGAGAGAGGCTTCTTGGGAGCTTGGGCGCCTTGGGAGAATTCTAGAGAGAGGAGGGCAGAGGTTGGACGAACTCCAAAGGCTTTGAGTGAAGAGGATGTGGGAGATTTGATGAGTTTATATAGGAAAGGAGAAGGAGTTCTTTATTATTTAGGTTTGAGACACCTCACATTAAACTAATCAAAACCAGAAACCAGACCATGTTTTTTGCCCATAATTTTTGCCAAAGGGGAGTGGAAAACAATATTTTATAATTTAAATGGCCTAAATTCTTAAAATAATAGGGTTTCTTATGTGGAGGTGAGTCACACTCTCAAGGAAAACAATTTTAAAAGACAAAATGTTTTATAAGTCTTGAAGGGTCCACTAAAGATTTGTAAAATAAATCATACAAACCCAAAATCACATTATTTTAATGTTAAAACATATATTGTCTGAACATAATGTTTATAGTATTTTATTACATCACTATTAGGTCATTATGATGTCATAAAACACATTATATATTTAAACGGTATTTAATTTTTACCCAAAAATTCGACTGTCTCAGAAAATTTTGAAAAATTCACCATTGGATAATTTCGACGTCCTGATTCCAAAAATAATATTCATTTTATCTAAATAATTTTCTAAATATGTGTATTTTTACTTTTAAAATAAAAACCAACATTTATCGAAAATTCATGGGTTTTGACAAAAACAACTTTCAAACCTTAATAAAAATTACAATTTCATTCATAAAATTATACGATCATCTATTTTTAATAAAAATTAATTTAATAATAATAATAATAATATTTTATTAGAATATTATTTAATTCAGAAATCCATTAATTCATCGAAATAGATTTCTTAGTTGAATATTAACTAAAAATACTATTTGCGCTTTAATTTTTTTTACAAAGTAACAATAATAAAACGAATGTATATTATTTATTATATAAAAAAATAATATACATAATCATAGTACCAAGGTCTTGTTACATAACCCCTTAAAACACCCGCATAAGACCTTAGGGTATGGTGCGCGATGGTGACAAACTCTTGGGGTGGCTCAGATAACATTGCTCGAGTGGCAATCTCTATCAACTTCCACTTCTCTCATAGGTGGTTCTGCTCGAGCTTAACGTACTCAAGCTCGGCTTGGTCTTGGTCAAGAGCGAATCCCAAAGACGCAACCTACTTTCTGAGCTTTGATAAATGGGCTTCGTACGGGGCAAGTCTACTGGATGAGGCCATCACTTCCTTTGTCAGAGTAAATTGGATTTTTTAAAGCCCTATATTTATACTAATCATGTGATCACTGTTCAACGACTATAATAGAAATGGTAACAATTCTTAACAGTATTTTAAAATCCAAAAACATAAAACAAAAGAAGTGCATATATTGTATAACCATTTCACGTATTAAGACATTTAATTGGATCAAGAGGGATTCTCATTAACGAAAGTTTGGGTCGTTACAATCTTCCCCCCTTAAGAAATTTCACCCTCGAAATTTCCTTTTCCCACGCTAAAAAAGATGAGGGTAACTCTGCTTCATCACTTCCTCTAATTCCCATGTTGCTTCTTCAAACTTGTGGTTTCGCCACAACTCCTTGACAAGGGGCATTGTCTTATTTCATAGAACTTTTTCTCTACGATCTAAGATCTTCACTGGTTTCTCCTCATAATAAAGATCATCCTATAGCTGTATCACCTCTGAAGAGAGTACATGTGAAGGGTCTGGTATGTACTTCTTTAAGAGGGATACATGAAAGATATCATGTACTTTGGCCATGGTAGGTGGAAGTGCTAGTCAATAGGCCACATCCCCGACATGATCAAGAATCTCGAAGGGGGTGATGTACCTAGGACTTAACTTCCCTTTCTTTCCAAACCTCATGACCTTCTTCCATGGAGATATGCGTAGAAATACCATGTCTCCAACTTTAAACTCAAGGTCTCGTTGACGGTTATCTGCATAACTCTTCTGTCGACTCTGGGCTGTCTTGATATGCTTCTGAATGGTTTTCACCTTCTCCACCATTTCTTTGACCATTTTTGGTCCTAGCAGGTTACTCTCACCGACTTCATCCAAACATGTTGGTGTTCTGCACCTCTTCCCATACATGGCTTCATATGGTGCCATTCAGATGCTCGAGTGGAAACTGTTGTTATAAGAGAACTCAACCAGAGGAATATGTTGATCTCATCCTACTTTGAAGTACATTGAGCATGCTCTCAACATGTTCTCAAGTGTTTGGATAGTCCGCTTGGATTGTCCATCAGTTTGAGGATGATAAGCTATACTGAAGTTCAGCTTAGTATCCAGATCATGTTGAAGACTCTTCCAAAACTTAGAGGTGAATCTTGGATCTCGATCGGATATAATAGATAGTGGTACTCCATGTAGCCTTACCACTTCCCTGATATATATCCGTGCTAGTTGATCCAATTATAAATCCTCCCGAATTTCAATGAAGTGTGCAAAATTTGTAAGATGATCCACAAAAACCCAGATTGCATTGTTGCCTTTGGATGCCTTTAGAAGTCCGGTGAAAAATTCCATGGTGATGTTCTCCCATTTCCATGATGGTATGGGTAATGGTTGCATCATCCCCTTAGACTTCCGTCTCTCATAATTCACTTGCTGACACACCAGAAACTTTGATGTAAATTTAGCAATCTCCTTATTCATATTATCCCACCAATAATGCTCTTGGAGATCTCGATACATCTTTGTGTTTCCTGGGTGAATAGAGAAATTTGAACTATGTGCATCATCCAAAAGTTCCTTCTTCAGCTCTGAACTTGATGGAACACATAGTCTTTTCCCAAATCTCACAATTCCTTCTTCATTAACATTGAACTCCAAGGATTTCCCTTTTTTGATAGCTTCCACTTTTTTTTTTCTGAATTTCCTCATCATCTTTTTGAGCATCCTTTAACATTTCCAAAAGAGATGGTTGATAAATCATTTGTGAAAGGATTTATGATATTCCCTTCTTTATGATTACCATGTCCATATTCATTAAATATAAGAAGATTGGATCCTTCTCAATTCTCATCAGTGATAGAATCGCTGGGTCCTTTCTACTTAGAGCATCCGCCACCTTGTTCGCTTTCCCAAGGTGGTAATGGATTGAGAAGTCATAGTTTTTGATCATCTCTAACCATCTTCATTGGCGCATGTTCAACTATTTGTGTGTGAATATATATTTGAGGCCTTTTTGGTCTGTATATATTTCACACTTCTCCCCAAAGAGATAATGCCGCCAAATTTTCAAAACAAAGATCACTACTGCCAACTCAAGGTTATGTGTTGGATAGTTCTGCTTAGGAACTTTCAATTTCCTTGAAGAATAGGCAATGACTTTGTCATTTTTCATCAACACACATCCCAGGCCCTTCTTCGAAGCATCACTGAATACAACAAAAAGTTCTCCACTTATGGGTAAAGTGAGAATGAGGGCACTGATAAGCCTCCTTTTTAACTCCTTGAAGCTTTCTTTGCATACATCACTCCAAGAAAACTTTACTCCATTCCGAGTTATCTTGGTAAGAGGGTTGGAAAATTGTGAGAAATTTCTCACAAATTGTCGATAATATCCAGCTAACCCCAAGAAGCTACGGATATCCATTACTGATGTTGGCCTTAGCTATCCCTCTATTGCAGCTGACTTTGAGGGATCCACAGATATCCCATTGCTTGTGATGATATGGCCCAAGAATGAGATCTCCTTCAACCAGAACTCACACTTTCTATACTTTGCATAGAGCTTCTCCTTCTTCAAGGTCTCTAGTACAGTTCTTAGATGCTCCTCGTGATCCTCCTTGGTTTTGGACTATATCAGAATATCATCTATAAATACTACCACAAATTTGTCGAGGTAATCTCTAAAGACTCTATTCATCAAGTCCATGAATATTTCTAGAGAATTAGTGAGTTCTAATGGCATTACTATGAATTAATAGTGCCCGTATCTTGTACAAAAAGCAATCTTGGGGATATATTCCTTCTTCACCCTTACTTGATAATATCCTGATCGAAAATCCACCTTGGAGAAGTATTGTGCTCCACACAGTTGATCGAACAATTCATCAATTCGTGGGAGAGGATACTTGTTCTTTATCGTGATTTTGTTAAGCTCATGATAATCAATGAAAAGGCGCATTGACCCATCCTTCTTCTTAACGAAGAGGACTGATGCACCCCATAGTGAATCACTTGGGCGTATAAACCCTTTATCTAGATTCTCCTGTAGTTGTTTCTTCAGCTCCTTAAGCTCCACAATAACCATTCTATACATAGTCTTGGATATTTTCAATGCCCCAGGTATAAGATCAATTGAGAATTCAACATCTCTTCTAGGAGGAAGATCAGACAATTCCTCAGGAAACACTTCAGTGAATTCCCTCACAATAGGCATGTCTTCAAGGATGGTTGCCTCCATAGACTCAATCATCTGAGCTAGATACGCGTGCTCATAGGGGAGTAATATCTAT
This sequence comes from Viscum album, assembly GCA_963277665.1. Classification (NCBI taxonomy): domain Eukaryota; kingdom Viridiplantae; phylum Streptophyta; class Magnoliopsida; order Santalales; family Viscaceae; genus Viscum; species Viscum album. Next base: position 732,471,640 of record OY728167.1, on the reverse strand, counting down.
GATCGAGATGATGGAGATAAAGAAGATTCATCTTCCTCCTTTCACTTGTATAGAATTGGGGTTTGATTCTCCACATGGAGAGTGAATTCCATCTCACGAAAATTTATGTTGGTTCTATATAAGGAAAGCCAATCCATGCCAAGAATTGCATAAAATTCCACCATAGGGAGTATGACACAGTTCAACAAGAAGTTCAATCCACAGATTATGACAGGGGAGGAGTTATATTCATGGGATGTAATGATTTCCCCATTTGCCTTACTCACTGACATCTTTACTTCCATGATTCGTGGTGGTGCTGAGATTATTATACTAAACTTTCTGGATATAAAAGAATGCGTAGAATCAAAATCAAAAAGTAAGTTTTCTATTCTTGAATGAATAACTAGCGTACCTATCACCACTTCATTGTTGGGGTTCACTTCGGTAGTAGTGATGAAAAAAGCTCTCCCTTACTGCCTTGGAGGTTGTTGGTTGCCTCAAAAAACCCTTAGCTTAGGGAACTGATTTTCAAGATTCCCTAGTTCTTTGCAGTTGTAGCAATGAACAACGTGTTGAGGTTCGAACGGAGTGTTCCTCTCCTCTTTTGCAGCCGTGAGTTTTTCTTGGCGATAGTTAATAGCCAGGTGCCCTTCTCTTCCAAACCTAAAGCATTTCCTCGCCCCCTTCAGGCAATTTCCAGGGTGCTTCTTTCCGCACTTTTGGAAAGTGGGGTGCTGGATCTTCTTAGTACCATTGTATTTATCCATCGGACAACCAGCATTGAAGTCCACCTTACGCTTCTTATCCCCATGATACCCCTGAGATTCTCTGATCCCCATTTCGACTTTGAGGGCACATCAGACAATTTCCTCAAAGCTGTCGAAGTCACGGATCACCAGCGCTTTCCGCAGGCTAGGTTTCAGCCCACCAAAGAAGCGGTCAACCTTGCATTCGGGGGTAATGACAAAGCCAGAGGCGTATCATGCAATCCTTGTGAATCTTTCCTCATATTCTCTGATAGATTAGTCATCTTTTTTTCTTGATGGCAAGGAAGTCCCTTTCCATCTTAAGCCGGAGGGTGCACAGAAAATATTTATCGAAAAACATCTTTCGAAAATCCTTCCATTCCAATGCCTAGATCTCCTCCTTGTTGGGACCAAGTTGAATGGAGAAGAAAGTTTGAAGAGTTACCCTTTGCAAAGTGTTGTATTTTTTTGTCAAAGAAGATAAATCAATTCACTTTGTAGAAGGATCATAAATCAGACGATGCTTTGCTGATATGTATTTCTCAAATATCATAAGTCAGGAGAACTTGTGATGCAAGCCTTATGATAGAAAGGGGGAGAAATGATGATGCCAGTCATATACAGTTTTGATTGGAAGGAGTGATGCTGCTGGAAGATAGGGAAGTTTCTGTACTTCCCATTGCAACTTTGACGATGCTAAAACTGATCTATCAAAGGATAAATATCACGATAGTGGGATTCGTGATAAGAGCAGAAGAATGGTTATGGGAAGCAGTGAAGAGAGAAAATGACAAATCAATGGAAAATTTGGGGACAACAGAAAAGCACAGTTTAAGGTGGCGCCGTTTTCCAGTGTTTGCCAAATTTTAGGGCCTGAAAATTGGGAGATGAAGAAATGTGCTTGGCAATGGATGTTGTGCGCAAGATTGAAGATGGTTTAGATTTCTACATGCAAGGCATTATTCAAAGCCAGAACATTGAAAAATGACAAAGGCATGGAGTGCGCGGAAACCTTGGCGAGTTTCGGGAAAAAAATAAAGCGGTGCACTAAATAGTAGAGGTATGCGTGAAACATCAGCGGGATGCGCGAAATATTAGCGGGATGCGTGAAAAAGAAAGTTGTGCGCGTAATATCAGCGGGCTGCACGAAAAATGAAGGTTGCACAAAAAATTGGCATGGTGCGTGAAATAGAGGAATGAAGTTTTCGCGCAAAAGGTGTTTCGAGATCAGAAGCTCGAAAATTGGCAAAGGCATAAAATGTGCGAAAGATTGGAGCAGTGCGTGAAATATGATGTCGCAGGAAAGATTGGGTTTGCGCGCAATATGGAACGTGGTGCGGAATTTTGCGCGCAATTGGTGCTCTATGATTAGAAGGATGAAAAATGGCAAAGGCATGAGGTGCGTGAAATATTGAAGCATGGCGCGAAATATGAAGTTGCATAAAAGAGTTTTTACATGCATGGAGGAGGTTTTACGCGCGGATTAGTGTTTTTCGCGCGGGGTCAAAAATGCCTATAAATATGAGGCTAACCCTTGTAATTTGTAAATGCTCTACACTTAGAAGAAATCCCGAGCTCTGGTGCGCGTAAATTATACGCTAAGAGAGTTGCACGAAAAGAAATAAGTTTGCATGAAAAGAGGATAGCTGCGCGAAAATTTGAGAAGTTGCGTGAAAAGAGCAAAAGTTGCGCGCAAAAGGAAAGTTGCGCGAAAATGTTTTTCGCGCCAAAAGGGGTTTTTACGTGCAAGCCATTTGAATTGCGCGCAAGGCACCCTAAAGGCTGCGCGAAATATTTGGGGTCTTCGCACGTATTTAGTAGTGCATAAGGGAGTTCTTACCGGATTCTGGGTAAGAAAGTGAAGATTTGTACTTCAGAGAATACATCTGTTCAATTGTAAAGAAGCACTGAAACATTGTGTTACCCTATTTGTGCTAAGAGGGAGCACACACACTATTGGATTGTTTTCAAAGTGCTGCACGAGTGTAAGGGTATATCCTACTCGTTGTATTCCACATCAAAGGATTGTTTTCTAGTGGATTGTGTGGTATTGGATTGTTTCCGTACCATACCAAGGACGTAGCTACTCTTATTGAGTGGTGAACCTTGTAAATCTTGTGTTCCTGTGGTTGTGTGTGTTCAGCAGGGAAGAAACTCTTTAATAGGAGGTGAAGGTTGTTTCAAAAAGGGGAAACTTAAAAAGAAAAATATATCACTGATTCACCCCCTCCCCCTCTCAGTGATACTTGGATCCTAACTGGGAACTTCACTCCTCAGGCTTCATATTTTTGATCAACGTCCACCATTGATCAGCTTCACCCTCCATACGATAAGCAGCCAAGAGAACCTTCTCTTGTTCAGAACATTGAAGGATAAAGAAGATCTTTTCAATGGAGTTGATCCATTGTTCGGTGATTGAGGGATCAGATGATCCATTAAAAGTAGGAGGCCTTTGCCTCATGAAGCTCTTGATAGTGACTTATTCTTTCCTAGTGGGGGTTGAACATTCATCTTGACCCATGTTTCTATTCAAATCTTTAGTTAGCTTAGAGAGAAGCGTGAAAAAGTTTGTGATTCCCACTCCCATTGGATTGAGCATCTCATTAGTACAGTCATCACATTGATCTTCTCATCAGTTGTTAGACCAAGTCCTCCTATTACCGGCCATTGTCTGGAATAAAAGGAAAGTTAGGGGTAACACATAAAGGGTAACCCAAGGACAAAACAAATGACTTATAAATAACTTTTATTTCCTTAACATATGAATTTATTGGCTTTAGTATATGTTATCCATGATCTACTTTCTAACATATATTATTAGGGCATTTTTTTAGTCCCTTAATAATTGTTCATACTAATCTTGTGAATTTACCAAAGCATATCCCCTAGGAGTGTCGTAACCAAGAGTGCAGCAATGCCCGTTTTTGTGCACCGGTTCCCATTCGAGTCTAGTTCAAAGGGGTGTTTTTGGGTTTTACCCCTAGGATACATCTGTTCCAGAGCCGCCTCTACCTGCTCGTATCCAGACAGGGATGGATTTTCTTGATAAACCACTTACTCAATACTCACCAAAACTTAGGGATGTTTTTATTATATTTAGTCTTGTATCTAAGGCTTTACTAGGGTTTTGTAATCCTAATCCCAAAAATAACTAAACCCATCCTCTGATACCAACTATCACAACCCTGCTTTTATTTCACACTTAAACATGATTTATTACATAAACTTTACTTGATAAAACATAGAAGATTGAGAGTTATAGTGTCTTTGGGGCTTAGGACCATTACATAACAACTTAAAACATGAAATATAACATCTTTATTGAAAACTTTCTTTACATGACCCCTACATTTCCTCATACTTAGCATTGCATAGGATAACCTGAGGACATGCATAAGAAAAGGGTGAGCTATAAAGCCCAATAAGGGAATAAAAATAGAATAAAATGAGGAATACAATACATGTTAGACAATAGACATATCAATGGAGCACAAGAGAAACATGAACATAAAGGCATGATAAGACGTGATAATCATAACATGGAAATGTGACAACAACACTTAACATGGAATTAGCATGAGCCAAGACCCATTTCACATGAAGCATGAGTAAATCCTCATTGCACATGAAGCATGAGTAAAACCTTGTTTCACTTGAATTATCATGAGTCAACGCTCATTTCACATGATGTATCATGATACTATACTTTACCCAATGCATTGGAGCGCTATTAGGGTGCACCCTTCTTAAATATTTCATTTCATGCATAAGTGTACCACATGGATCATAAAACATGGATTCATTAAACATAATCATTTATTCCACGATAAAGGAATGTGGAATTCATACATGAAACTATATAATCAATAAGTAAATGTGCATAAAGGTGAATACCCTTGATAGAGAAATGGGCATGATATTCACTACACAATGACTTTGGTTTAGAAAAACATGGTGCAATTTCAGCAACATAATGGCGTGACATAAGAATCCATAAGAAAGGTTGATGAGAGATATAGGGTTGTATCATAATATTTACATGAAATGGAAAGTAATGTGGTCATATAGATACATGTCCCAACAATTGTAATGGAATTTAGATTCATGATATAAAAGAATTGCTTGAATGTAAACGAGGAGAGAGAAATCCTTTCAGAATTTTGGCCTAGTAACGGGTGTACATGAGAGGAATTTAATGAGAGAAAAAGGGGTCTCTAATCATTCAAACATAAATAGGGCAGTATGTTGGAGGTTAGAAATCATACCCCAACATTTATAATTGAAAATAAACAAGCATAACAACTTAAAGAAAATTGGACAAAAATGAGAAAGGAAGAAAACCCTTACTTGGAAGTGTGCTTCCAAAGGCTTGAGAGAGTCTTGAGAGAGGCTTCTTGGTAGCTTGGGGCGCCTTGGAGGATTCTAGAGAGAGTAGAGTAGAGTTTGGACGAAATCTAAAGGCTTTTAGTGAAGAGTATGTGAGAGCTTGGGTGAGTTTATATAATAAAGGATAAGGAGTTCTTTATTATTTAAGTTTGACACACCTCACATTAAACTAATAAAAACCACAAACAAGCCCATGGTTTTTTCCAAAGGGGAGTGTAAAACAATATTTTATAAGTCCAATGGCCTAACTTCTTAAAATAATAGGGTTTCTTATGTGGAGGTGAGTCACACTCTCAAGGAAAATAATTTAAAAAGACAAAATGTTTTATAAGTCTTGAAGGGTCCATTAAAGCTTTTTAAAATAAATAATACAAACCCAAAAACACATTATTTTAATGGTAAAACATATATTGGCCGAACATAATGTTTATAGTATTTTATTACATCACTATTAGGTCATTATGATGTCATAAAACACATTATATATTTAAACGGTATTTAATTTTTACCCAAAAATTCGACTGTCTCAGAAAATTTTGAAAAATTAACTATTGGATAATTTTGATGTCCTGATTCCAAAAATAATATTTATTTTATCTAAATAATTTTCTAAATATGTGAATTTTTACTTTTAAAATAAAAACCAACATTTATAAAAAATTCATGGGTTTTGACAAAAATAGCTTTCAAACCTTAATAAAAATTACAATTTCATTCATAAAATTATAAAATCGTCTATTTTTAATAAAAAGTAATTTAATAATAATAATAATATTTTATTAGATTATTATTTAATTCAAAAATCCATTAATTCATCAAAATAGATTTCTTAGTTGAATATTGACTAAAAATACTATTTACGCTTAAAAAACAATGTAAAAAGTAACAATAATAAAATGAATGTATATTATTTATTATATAAAAAAATAATGTACATAATCATAGTGATAGGGTCTTTTTACATAACCCCTTAAAACACCTGTATAAGACCTTAGGGTAAGGTGCGCGATGGTGAAAAACTTTTTGGGTGGCTCGGATAACATTGCTCGAGTGGTGATCTCTATCAACTTCCACTTCTCTCGTAGGCAGTTCCACTCGACCTTAATGTACTCAAGCTCAGCTTGTGCTTGGTCAAGAGCTAAGCCCAAAGACGCAACCTCCTTTCTGATCTCTAACAAATGGGCTTCGTACATGGAAACTCTACTGGATGAGGTCATCACTTCCTTTGTCTGAGTAAGTTAGATTTGTTAAAGCCCTATATTTATACTAATCACGTGATCACTGTTCAAAATCTATAATAGCAATAGTCACAATTCTTAATGGTATTTTAAAATCAAAAAACATAAAACAAAATAAGTGCATATGTTGTATAACCATTTCACGTATTAAGACATTTAATTGGATCAAGAGGGATTCTCATTAATGAAACTTTGGGTCGTTACAAAAAGAGTTATACAAAGGGAATAGTGTTACACATGAAAAATAAAAGGTGGTGGTAAAACCTTATGAACCCACCTTACCCTTTCCCAAATGCTTGAAGCAAAGGAAATTGGACCAGTAGTCGGGAAATTCATGGAAGTTTTTAGGAAATTACACATTTACATTCCATTTGTGGAGACATTAACTCAAATTCTAATCTATACAAGGTTTATGAAAGAAATCCTTTATAACAAAAGAAAAATAAAGGATTTAGGAACCATTCCTCTCAACAAGGAGTGTTCAGTAGTGGTGCAACATTCAATTCCTCCCAAGCTGCAAGATCCTGGGAGCTTCTCTATTCCGTTCACAATTGGCTCATGTGAGTTTGTAAAGGCGTTTGTGACTTGGGGGATAATGTTAATTTAATGTATTTTGGTGTTTTAAAGAATTTGGTACTGAATGAATTGAATCCTACTCATATGGTAGTACAACTAGATGATCGCTCAATCAAATACCCAAAAGGGCTTCTTGAAGATATGGTGGTTAAGGTTGGGAAGTTAAGTCTCCTGATCGATTTCATTATTCCCAACATGAGGGAAGATGCAGAAGTACCACTGGTTTTTTAGAGACCCTTTTTGGCCACGGGCAAGGTGCTTATTTATGTTTATCTAGGGGAGTTAATATTGAGAGTGGAAGATGAAAGAGTATCTTATAATTTCCTCAAATCTGTTAAACAAGCTTCATTTGTGGAAAGTGAGGATTGTTGTGCCTTATCTATAGTTGAAGATTATGGTGATTGAACTAAAAGCGACGCAGGGTGTCTATCCTCTATCAATGAGCTAGATTTAGTGGAAATCCATCCCAAACATGAAATAGAAGAGATACATTATATCTCAGGCCAGGGTGGTCATTATTGGCAGTGAGCAGTAATTCCAAATAGTTTAGAAAGAGAAGAAGTTGAACCTATCGTTCCTTTGGTTATTAAGGCCCCACAACTTGAGATGAAGCCTCTTCCATTATCCTTAAAGTATATGGGTATTTTGGAAACAAGGATACACTACCCGTTATTCTCAATGTGTCCCTCACACAAGAACAAGAGGATGCTCTTTTACTTGTTCTTAAAAGAAGGAATGGAGCTATTGGTTGGACAATGGATAATCTTAAGGGAATTAATCCAACCATTTGTTCCCACAAGGTACTTCTAAAAAAAGGTGCTAAACCATATCGACAACTGCAGTGATGGTTAATTCCTCCAATGAAGGAAGTTGTGAAAAGAGAAGTGATCAAAAAGGAGGGTATTGCTGTGGGTCAACCCTTTGCAAGTGGTACCCAAAAAGGAGGGTATAACTGTGGTATCCAATGATAAAAATGAGTTGATCCCAACTCAGACTGTTACGAGATAGAGGGTGTGTGTTGATTCTACAAATTTGAATGACACCACAAGGAAGGACCACTTCCCACTCCCATTCATGGATCAGATGTTGGTGCATTTGGTAGGGCATGGATTCTATTGCTTCTTAGATGGTTATTCTGGATATAACCAAATATCTATTGCCTCTGAAGATCAGGATAAAAGCACCCTCACATGCCCATATAGAACATTTTCTTACCATTGTACATCATTTGGTATGTGTAATGCTCCAACCACCTTCCAGTGGTGTATGTTAGCAATTTTCCATGACATGGTGGAGTAAATTCTGGAAGTGTTCATGGGTGACTTCTCAATATATGGAAATTAATTCAATACATGCTTCAAGAACTTAGAAATGGTACTAGAGTGGTGAAAGTAGACAAATCTGGTTTTGAATTGGGAAAAATTCTATTTTATGGTGTGAAATGGTATTGTCTTAGGCCACCGGATCTCTGAGAAAGGAATATAAGTTGATCTTGAGAAGATTGATATAATAGGAAACCTTACCATTCATACTTATGTCCATGAAATACGGATCTTTCTTGGGAATGAAGGATTTTATCGACGGTTTGTGCGAGATTTTTTGAAGATAGCTCAACCATTAACTAATATCCTTTCAAAGGACACCATCTTTGAATTCAATGAAGCATGAATTGGATCATTTAAACTCTTGAAGCAATGGTTAGTCGAAGCTCCAATCATGATTGCTCCAAATTGGGACGAGAAATTCAAGCTCATGTGTGATGCTCGTGACTACGCGGTGGGGGCAGTTCTTGGGCAGTGGCTTGATCACATATTTTGACCCATTTATTATGCAAGCCATTCTTTAAACGAAGCTCAAATCAACTATACTATCACAGAGAAATAAATTATAGCAGTGGTTTTTTCTTTTGATAGATTTTGATCATACTTAGTGATATCCAAAGTCATAATTTATACCGATCATGCAACACTCAAGTACTTGTTAAAGAAGAAAGATGAAAAACCACATTTGATTCATTGGGTTCTTCTTATCCAAGAATTTTATTTGGAGATACATGATAAGAATGGAAGAAATAACTTGGTTGCTGATCATCTCTCCTACTTGGAATTTCCCCACTTTGAGAAAGAAGAATACAGAGAGATCAAAGAAGACTTTCCATATGAGCACATATTCTCAGTAGTTGCTGCACTCCATCCATGGTTCACTGATATCGCCAATTATTTAGCTATATGAGTGCTCCATCCTAGCTTCTCTTACCAGAAAAGAAAGTGTTTTCAGTCGAAAGTGAAGAAATAATTTTGGGAAGATCCACTGCTCTTCCGATCATGTGGAGATAACATGATTATCTGATGCGTGCTTGAGGATGAAATCAATGGTGTTCTAGATTTTTTTCATTCATATCCTACTGGAGGACATCACGGGCTAGACCGTACAGCTTCCAAGATCTTACAATCTAAATTTTTCTGGCCAACAATGTATAAGGATGTCCGACACTTCATGGAACGGTGTTATAAGTTCCAATGGATAGGTAATATAGGACGCATAATTGAGATGCCTAAACACCCCATCCTCAAAGTGGAAGTCTATGATGTGTGCGTCATTGATTTCATGGGGAAATTTCCACCATCATATAGTTACACATACATCCCAGTATGTGTGGATTATGCTTATAAATGGGTGGAAGCTGCTTCCACAACCCAAAATACGGTGAAGGTCATCATCACTTTTCCGAAGAAGCACATATTCAGCCAGTTCAGTGTTCCCCATGTCCTCATCAGTGACAGTGGGACACATTTTGATAATTCCATGATGATGAATGTTCTGATGACATGCAGGGTAATGTAAAACATGGGAACACCATACCACCCCCAATCTAGTGGACAAGTGAAAGTGTCCAATTGTGAGCTTAATTTTTTTTTGGAAAATACGGTGGGAGTATCAAGTAAGGATTGGTCTAAAAAGATAGACGATGCTCTATGGGATTACTAGACCACTTTCAAAACTCAGTTGGGAATGTCTCCATTCAGATTGGTCTATGGAAAGCCTTATCACTTACCTGTGGAGCTCTAACATAATGCATATCTGGCTATCAAAGAATTGAACTATGATTTGAATTTTGCTGAAGAAAAATAGAAATTCCAATTGTCCGAGCTAGATGAGATCTAGTAGGAAGATTATGAAAATTCCAAACTGTACAAGGAGAAAACAAAGGCAATTCATGATCACCTATTTTCTTGTAAATCCTTCCATACCAATGATCAGGTATTTTTATTCAACTCACTGTTAATATTTTTTCTAGGTGAGATGAAGTCCCGATGGTCAGTACCTTTCAAAGTAGTCGAAGTTTTCCACCATGGTGTGGTGGAAGTTTCTGGTGAAGACAGAAAAACGTTCAAAGTGAACGAACAATTTCTAAAACCATACTTTAAAATGTAGGACATGGTGGAAATGGTCTCCACCATGTAATTTGGGTAACAAGAGGCCCATGTATGTTGATCTCGAGACAATAAACGTAGAACTGACTAAGAGGTAACCTGACATTTCAAAAAATCTATCAAAATAATTGTTTGTTTATTTGTGCTTAGGGGAGCATGTTAGTGCGTTTTTCAATTTTTGCATGTTTTAGTTATAGGATCAATTCTAAGTGATAAATATATCATTGAATATTTATAATGATCAACTTAGACATCCTATGGAAATCTTAAATAATCTTTTAAAATAATTTGGGGAAAAGTTTTTTAATTTTAAAGGGGTTAATTTCAATCAAATGGGTGAAAAATACAAAAAAAATTAAAGATAGGGGCACACGCATGGTTTGTGTACAATTTACTAAACCGTGCATCTTAACCATGCGTGCAGGACACCACATTCCAGTGGCACTCTGCACGGTTACCACACGGTTTAGTAAATTGTGCGATGTAACCGTGCACCACCTAAAAAGCCTATTTTTTTTTAAAAAACCTAAAATACTTTCCCCAAATTAACACCCCCAAATCATGAAATCCTCCCTCTCCCAACCGTGCACACCCCTTGGATCATCCCTTTCCTTCAACCTCAATCTTTCATCCTTATTCCTCCACCATATTCAACTCAAGGTAAGCCTCTTTATCTTTCTCTTCTTCCCCTTCTTTCTCTTTCCCTCCTTCTTCTCCTCATTCCTTAGGGTTAGGGATGCCAGATTATTTTCCCTTTTTTCCCCATTCAATTTTTGTTTAATTTTCAATCTTGAGCCTTCTTCACCCCTTTTCACACCCATTTTTTTTCCAAAACTTCTCACCACACACTTGCACAAACAAATTCTTCCCAAAACCACAAATTTTAATCATTTCTTTGTTGTATTTTTTGGGTTTCTATAGGTTGTTTAGGCATTTCATAGTGTAAATTCAATTTTCCATATATAATTTTGGTAAAATGTGCAATTTCTATGTGATGTATTCCACTTCCTACAGGACAACCAACCCAATTTCCATGGCCTCGTCAAAACATGCCCATACTTTCAGAACCACTAATCACCTCGATCCCTACAATAAATTCAGCAAGAAGGAAGATCTTAAGCGTTACTGAGTGCTAGTCAATCGCAAGCTTAATACTCATCGGTGCTTTGAAACACTACATCTTGAGGCCTTGGGCGTTTCCGATGAGATACAGAGATTGATTTCCCGTGGGCACCTTACCGAAGCACTTGTTATTCACCAAACCACTTTTAAGGAACTAGTTTTTGAATTCATTGATACTTTTTAGTGTCACGAGCGATATAATATTGATGAGTAAGGATAATTGTCCAAGGATACAGGAGATGTCACCTTCTACCTCATGAATTGTCGCTATAGTTTTCAGTTGGGAGAATTTTCCACATTTACCGGCCTTTATGATCAAAACTATGTTCAGAGCATTGAATATTTCGAAGTGGACTGGAAATGGGACCCTTTCACTGCCAGGTAATTTTGGGCCACCATTGCAACCCCAACCCACCTATGTTTTGCAAACTTCCAAGGCCTCCCGAATCTTGAACCCCATATATCGCCTTCTCCATCGGATCATTACCACTTGTTTCACTTCCCAACCAGACAATGAGGGAAATGTTAGCTTAAGAGACTTATTCATATTGCAATCCATGATTACTGGAGCCCCAATCAACATTTCCTTTGTCTTTACCCAATACCTCCAGCATTTTTTCACAAAACCCAAAGGCGAAATTTTCGGAGGCCCTTACATCACTCCCCTAGGTGATCGACTTGGGATTGAATTTGATGTCGACACCTTCATTGAGCTACCAATAACCTCCCCATTCGATCTCACTATCATTTTTCGCATGTGTATCTCGGAGTTTGATGGCCACTGTTATTAGTTTAGATGTCAACAATAGGAATCCCATACTGAACCCCAACCCACCTCATCCCAACCTGATGCCTCCCACCACTCCTCCCCACATGCCAAGGACTACTAACCCCCCACCCCAGCCACATCTCTACAACCTCCACACTAATAATCTTATTCCACATTTCCCCACCTTGAGGGCACCCCATTTAGAGACTCATATCTCAACTGGAAGCTACAACAAGATATGTATGATATGTTCGATTGGAAGGTTGAGGCCATTAGATGATAGATGGCGAGCTTCTACATGTAAGATATCCCTAACCCTGATCTCTATTGTCCCCTACCCAGCCACCCCCCTTCCTACTACATTTACAGTGGTGACTCCTATCACCTGGATCCTATCAAAGGCTTCCTTTCCACCAGTGAACCCACCGACAACACCTCCTACCAAAGGAATGGATACCAATCCAGCCCCAGTCGATCCCTCATGGGATGAGGCTGCCCGTGCCCAGTTCCACGGTCTTTTTGACATTGATCCCTCCACGGGATGGCACTGATTTTCTTGGATACTCTGCTTCTTCTGTTACTTGATCTTTTGTGGCTCTATTTTTTGAACATGCCTTGTCTTGTGGATGTTTCTTTCTCTGTCATGAATGGTGTGATTTTGTGCTCCTATTTCTCATTCCACTTGTTTCCACTGGGCTATTATTTCTTCACTTTATATGGTTTCATTATCAAGAAAATAGGTGGATCGCTATTTTTATCACGAGGCCACTCTTATGCTTGGAAGGCTCTCACACACCAATTTGTGATCCTTCCTCAACCTTTTTCCAGTGGAGTTTTTATGTTCTGATTCAAATTTTTTCCCTTTTATTGTTTCTCCCTCCCCTTGAATACAATTTCACTGCCCACCCTTCTCCACCTTACCATGTTCACGGGGGACCGTGCTTGATTTAAAGTGTGGGGGAGGGCACCCACTTATGGCACCTCATTTGAGAATTTCCTTAACATTACCTAGGATGACATGTTTTTCTTAGGGGTATTCTAAAGGGATGTTATAGGTATCACACATGTATCTCAACTATATAAAAATGAATTTCAGAGACATATATTTGAAATTCCTCATATGTCTGAATTGATAAACATATTTTTGATGTGAATAAACATTGTAACACTTAAAAAGAAACCTCTAGATATTAATTCATACAAAATTTTGTTTAAAAATGGACATTGTGATGGAGTAGTTTAAATTAAGAAACCCCTTAAAATGAAAATTGACTTTTTCATTAAGGTAAGTGGAGTATTGAAATTGTTGATGCCACACTAGTGGTTATTGTGTAGTCTTAATTTCATGAACTCTTTACTTGCTCTCTCAATTCATCATGATAAAACTTGGAAAAATTGAGCCCCAAATTTCAATGCTAGTATCTCACCTCAATGAAAAAAATTCAAGATATCTAAAAGCATGCCCAAATTTTTTATAAAATTTCATTATTCTTCAAAGAAGCAAGTCAATGAGTTTGTGTGACCTATAAAAGTGATATCCTTCCATTTGGTGTCGGTGAAATATTTTCTTAACCTACCTAAGTGTATGATAAGATGGAAATGGAGGTTGGAAATTTCTTTGAATGAAGGAAAATTTCAGTTTTAAACAAAAATTCTTTAGGAATGAATGGTTGGATGTTTTGAATTGAGCATAATTTGTTGGATAACATCAAAGTTTTGTGATTCATGAAGAATGAATGTTTGAATTTAAATAAATTTTCATCCAAAATTCACATTCATTTAGTTGATCTAACTTATGACATTTCTACATGTTACTTTGTTTTCCCCTTTGAGATGATTTTCTAGGAATTTGTTTGAGGACAAACAATTGATCAAGTGTGGGGGAGTTTGATTCACTTATGTGCATAAGAAATTTATATTATTTTATGAATATTGAAAATGTTTGTATGGATCAATTATCATGTTTTTAAGAACCTAAACATGTCTTGATAGGTGTAATTCAGTCATCAAAGGAAGGGACAAGGAGATTTGGCATGAACCGGGCAATTCAGATGGAAATCAAAGGCTTTTGGACCCTTTTTCCAGGGTGCGTGGTTACTCATGAGTCACCCAAACCGTGCACCCTAGCCCAGATAATCGTTTTCCCACAGGAGCCTCGAGAGAGAACCAATCGCATGGTCTCCGCACGATTAACCAAACTGTGCATCTTTTCTAGGAAACCATGTGGGGTGAGCTCATATGAAGGTAATGACTTTTTTCATGGTCTCTGCACAGTTTTTGAAACTGCGTAGACCATCCCAAAAAACCATGCACCTCAAATCCTTAAGGAAGAACCTTAAGCACATTCAGTTCACAATTAAACTAACAGTGTGCCTTAATCATGTGAAGGCCAACAATCAACCACCAACTTTCTATCTACCCTTCTTAACCACCATTTGACCTAGGATTTAGACTTCTAACCACCCCTTGACACTGATGGATGACCATTTAATACTGGCTGGACCATTTTGGAGGGGGATCATCATCTGGAGGCAATTCACCTTGGAGGAGGAGATCTCGAAACTCATTCTAACCACTCCTTGACACTGAGGGATGACCATTTAATACTGGACAACAAGATCTTGTTTTTCATCATTTATTCAATGAGTATCTAATCCATTTTATGTGTTGGGGCATTGGGTAATGAAGATTCTTTGATAATTGAATCCACTTATTGTGTTTGTGTGAGTTCATTTTATCTATTATAATTCTCATGCGTTTCCTTTATTTACCTTGTTGTAAACTCTGTATCAGATCAAGAACGGAGCTTCCAAGGATCTCTAGGAGAATTACGATGAGTACTGACATGACCATTGGATTCACTCATCATTTCCAAGGGGGTTTGTTTTCAGAATGTTTTTAAAAACCAATTGTCGGACCAAGAAGTTGATTTCTATTAACTTAACCAGAATTCACTGAATCAATGGAGTTTAGTTACATTTTAATCTCAGAGATGTGAGTTATTATGAACAACACAACATGATAAACTAATCAATTTTAGATGATATTTATAACCACCCACAACCCCAACACATTTATTTTATTAATTGTTAAAGATAGTTTCTACGTTTTCTTGTTTTAAGTAAACCATTAAAGAATTTGAAGAGCTAATCATTCAACCATCTAAAAAAACTTTCACAATCCTCAAATATCAACTCTAAATTCATAAACCCTTCATTTAATTAATCACAACTCAAGGAACATAACACTTTAACTCTCTTTGTGGATCAACCCCATACTTACTCTATACTAGTTGTGAGTGTGTGTAATTCAATTTGGTCCATCAAAAGTAATACTTTGACCAGAACGACACCAGTTACCCATACCCAGCCTCCATAAACATCGCCACCTCACTGCAACACCTTGTTTTTTCCTTCATCAAATGACAATAATAGATCTACACAATGTTGAAGGGGCGTGAAGAGTGTGAGATAAATAGGCTCTTTATGATCCCACCTATGTGTTTCATATTAGGTCTCTGTAAAAATTATCCCAATATGCTCATTTTAAAGAAAACATGACATGCTAAGAGGGAAAATAGTTTTATATAAAAAACATGGTAAATATTTCACTTTTTCCACAATTTTAAAACAAAGAAAATTAAAACAATTTCAAAATATAAATCCAATAAACCATTTACATTTCATCAAAGCATGCATATTAATCCAAAACAGTACAAGACAAAGCACAATGATAAACAGACCAAAGACCACAACAAGTTAGACTAGAAGATTACTCATAACATAATCAATGACTAGTGTGCACTCAAGTCCTTAGAATGCAGGCCTAAGGAGTATAGGAACACCCCATGAGTGAACCCTCCGACAATGATAATATCAAGTCCACAGAACACATGCCTAGGGAGTATAGAAACACCCCATGAGTGAACCCCTCGACAATAAAATGGATGAGACCCAATATTACACCTTCCACCTAAGTATCCATGGATTTCCATGTGTTGAATTTATCAAATCAATTTCAAAGGACTTCACATTTCACAAAAAAATTCAAACAACCCTTTATTCTATCTAACATGCTTTGAAAACCCATTTCACAATGCTTTGAAAACAAATTTTCTTTTAACAAAACAAGAGAAATGCCATATTTTATCAAAAATCCATTTACGCACAAAAATTAATCATGACATTTTACTTATAAAACAATTTATAAAATCAAGATCAATTACGGTTCATCCAACATAGGCTGGAGATAGAACCACTTACCTCAAATTTGGGTTGCAAACTACCCACAATGAGATATACACACAAAAGGAGAAACACAAAGTCAACAATGGAGGTCCTAACAACGATTCCCACATATTAGAATTGAATTACACAAGCAAAACCGTTGGCGAAGAGGATAGGTCAGAACATACCTCAAGGAACTCACACACCACACCACAACCAACGCAAGGGATGACCCTCAGAAGACGATCACACAACGAATCTTGAATGGATAAAAGAAACATCATCATCAAATGATCAGAGATCTATAATCACAACCCAATGTTGCTTCCACAACCAGAGAAATGAAGAAGCGGAAAGGTTTCTATTACTCGAAGGAAGACAATTAACCATGTTGGAGATAAAACGTGCCAAACAAAGCAATTCAGAGGGGATGGAAGACCCAAATGTTCCTAGAAGGAACCTAGAATATGAGATAGGGAGGAAGAAACCTAATGAATTTGGATTTAGGATTCCAGTGCGTAAAACTTACCGGGAACGAGGGGTTTACATTGTAAATAAGAGTTGTATGATATAAACTCCCCATAACTCATGTACACTGAAAAATATGCCACCTTGGGTTAATTTATCCTAAAAGATATATTTACGATCTAAAAAATGGATTTATGACATAAATGGATTTACACCACAGACCGTTTCCATGACATGTTCCTCATGACACATTTATTCCGTAAATTAGACATTTACTACGTAAATGTGCCCTACAGGTAGTGCCCAACCTAGATTTTTTTTCAAAAACACCCAAAAAACTTTGACACTCCTCAAAACCCAAAGTAACCTTCTTGAAAATGAAAAATAAAATACCTTTTTATCAAGGATGTTACAATCTCCCCACTACAGGACTTTCCATCCCTGATAAGTCACATGGAAGAAGGGTGCTCCATAAAGAGGTGAGACCACTAATCCCTCACCGAAAACTTATGATCCCAAGTCTCATGAGAATTTGATCCATGTTGGCCTAACACTCTGACCAAAATAATAAACTTCTTACACAAGACTTTCACCTGAGTATCAATGATCTCCACTGGTTTCTCCATAACAGAAACATCTAGCTTTAACTCGATCTCTTCCCAACTAAAAACATAAGAAGGATCAAGATGATACTTCCTAAGCTAAGATATGCAGAAAAAATAATGAATACCTATCAATTAATCTAGAAATACCAACTGATAAGCATCCTTTACAAGACTCTTAGTGACCTCAAATGGTCCAACATATCTCGGAGCCAGCTTTCCCTATTTTCCGAGCTGACGGTGATCTAATCGAGGATAAAATTTCAAGAAAACTTAGTCACCAATAGAAAATTCCAAAGGACGATGTCAATAATCCACATAAAATTTCTACTAACTCTGAGTTATAACCATGCATAGACGTATTTTCTGAATCCTCATCGATGTCTCCTGAATGAGACTCGGTCCCACAAGAGAGGCCTCACCCATCACTACCCAACATAGAGGTGACCTGCATAAGCGACCTTACAAAGCCTCTGAGGGCGTCGTCCTGATCGATGACTGATAAATGTTATTATATGAAAACTCAACTAGTTCTAGACGAATGATCCATGATCCACCAAAATCCATGACAAAAGCATGGAGAATATCCTCCAGTATCTGAATAGCATGCTCCATCTGACCATATGTCTGTGGATGATAAACTTTACTCAACCTGGCCTGAGTCCCCATCGCCTTCTGGAGACTCTTATAGAATCTGGAAGTAAACCTATGATCCCTGTCCAAGATAATGGTCGAAGGAAACCCATGTAACCTCATGATCTCCTGTATATATAGCTTACCCATATGTTCAACCTTGGAGGTGTCTCTGATCAGAACAAAATGAGTTGATTTAGTTAATTTATCAATCGCCACCCAAATAACATTCTTCCCTAGGGGAGTCCATTTCAAACCAACAACAAAGTCCATGGACACCTCATTCCATTTATAAATCGGAACCAAAAGTGGTTGGAGAAAACTTGAAGGTTTCATATGTTCTTCCTTTATCTATTAGCAGGTGTAACAATAAAACACAAAAGTTGCGACGTCACTCTTCATACCTGTCCACTAGAAACGCCATCTCATGTCATAATACATATTTATAGTGTCTGTATGAATGAACCAAAAAGAATTATGACTATCATACAATAATAAATTTCTCATAGATGGTGGGATGAAAAATTTATTATCGAAGTAGAGAATACCATCAGAAGGGAGAGACCAATCAGGAACGTTCTCCCCACCATTTAAGGTTTCCCCAATCCCTCTAAACTCATCATCATGTCACTGAACCTACAGAATAGACTCAAGGAGAGGTGATGATTACTGAACACCGGTTAGAACTATACCTGAATCACCCCCTAAGCGTCCAGATGTAACTAAATTAAGAGTCCCATTAGGTTCCACTCTTTCTTCGATTCCAAGACAACCTGTGGTGGATATTTCCTACTAAGATCATCTACTATGGCATTCCCCTTTCCTGAGGTATAAGTGATGTTGAAATCAAAAATCTGAAGATATTCCACCCATTGTCTTTGTCTGAGATTCAAGTCCTCCTAATAAAAGATATAACTCAAACTCTTATGATAAAAAAACTCTCAAATTCTCCCTAGAAAGATAGTGCCACCAACACTTAAGATCATGCATAACTGTGGAAAGATCTAAATCATGAGTGGAGTAATTTTTATCATGCAGTCGGGACTGATGAGAACCATAGGCCACAATGTGATAATCTTGCATATGCATGAAACCCATACCAGTACCAGAAGCATCCTAGTATATCACATATCCCTTATGGGGCTCAGGTAAGATCAAAATAGGTGTCAATATTAGAAGTGATTTCAACTCATTAAAATAAGCTTGGCATTTAGCATCCCATGTGAACTTCACCCCTTTCTTAGTAAGAGCAGTCAAATGTGATTCTAAATTTGATAAATCCTTGAAAAACAGCTGATAATATCCCGTAATACCTAAGAAGCTTTGAATCTCAAAGATGTTTCTTGGTTCCTACCCTGACAAGATAGCCTTCACATTCTCAGGATTGATTGATAGGCCGCATTCAGAAATCAAATTCCCCAAGAACTTCACTTTCGGAATCCAGAAAATGCATTTCGAAAGATTCCTGTAAATTTGATGATTCCTCAAGATTTGAAAAACCAGATTTAAGTGGTGTGTGTGCTCACAATCAGATCTCGAATAAACCAGGATATCATCAAGGAACATGACGAAATAAGAGTCGAGATATTGATGGAATATCTGGTTCATCAAAACCATAAAAACTTCAAGAGCGTTAGTCAAACCAAAATGAATAACAAGATATTTATAATGGCCACACCTCTGCTCCTGAAAGCGATCTTCAAAACATCAGACTCCCGAAACATGAGCCGATGATAACCCGACCAAAGATAAATTTTCAAAAACTACTTTACTCCCTTTAACTAATCAAACAAATCATTTACACAAGGAAAATGGTAATTATTATTATCCTTCATCCAGTCCAAATTTTTATAGTTAATGCAAAATTGACGTGAACCATTAGTCTTCTTGGTAAAGAGCACGAGGGCTGCCCATGACGATACACTCGGGTGAACAAATCCCTTTTCCATCAGATCATCTAAATAGATCTTGATCTCTTTCTACTCAACTAGTTCCATACAATTTTAGGGTATCGAGATCAGCTGTTTACCCAGCACCAGATCAATCATAAACTCTAACCCCATCTCCAGAGGAAGACCAGATAAGTCATCCCGAAATACATTCGAGAAATACCTAAAAACCAAGGGAAAATCAATAGAATAAGAAACATCATTGACCTCAACCACAAAAATAGACAAAAAACTCCTAAGCTCTGGATAGGAAGGTTCTGCATGACCAGACCTCAGATCCCACTCTCCCTGAAACACCTGAAAGGATCCCATCGACAAAAAAGAACAAAACACACCGATGATAATAATTAATCTCTACATGATGAGATACAATCCAATCCATCCCAATGATGACATCAAATAGATCTAGATTAAGAACTAAGAAATCCCAGATTAACTCCACACCAGAACAAGACACACCAAAACCCTTGTTTTTTCCTCTTTCCCAAAGGTGTCGCCAACTTCATAAAAAAATACATGTAATCCTTTGTAAGTTTAATCACATTAAAAAACAGATAGATATAAACAAGTGCGAGACACCTATATCAAATAAATTAGTTTCTATGGAAGATGAAAAAATGGTACATCTCACTATCATTGGGCCTACGTCAAACATTCGTTGGAAACTCATCCACTGCGTGAAGGTGCTTCACTCCTGAGGCCTGTGGCTGGATCCTTGTGGACTTTGAATCTTCTGACTGCACCATAGTGGCCTTTGGAGTCAAAGATCCTTGAACACAATGGGGCTTAGACATGGACTGACAGAACCTATTTAAATGGTTGTAGTGGCCACAAACATTGCACATCTTCACGAGGGCAGTACAAGAACATCAGGTGTACTCAAACTTTCCGCACCAGTATTAAGTTAGGGGCACACTGCTGGCAGCTGCTAATGGTGCAGTAGAGGCCTGCTACTGAGAACCATCTCTGAACCATCTCCACTAACCCTATGATGATCATGTCACTTTCTCTTCTTTCTTTGTGTGCCACTGAAGATTCCACTGCGTGGAAGGGAAGAGGTAAAATAGCCCATCTTTCCTGTCATGTTCATTTATTCCATCATAGACCTATCAATTGCGTCACCATAGGTTGTAAGATTCAACATATACACCTACAATCGGATATCTAGTCACAAACTCTACAGGCACTTCTAAGATTTCAGCTGATCATTCCTCACCACCTCTAGAGAAAAACGAACCATCTCCACAAAGTGATTGGTGTACTCTAACACCAAACTATCTCCCTTATGCAAAGAGAGGAACTCTAGATAAATTCCCATAATCAGAGACTTTTGACAAAATTAATGAAGGAAGAGGGTCTTGAAACCCTTCCAATCCAAGCCCGTGTGCATATCTGCTTGTACCATAAAATCCTACCATCGCTTTTTATAACCCATGAGCATGAAAATCATACAATTCAACTTGATAATATTAGGTGTATCCAGGAAGTCAAAGGTCTGATCAATCTTGTCCAACCATTCATACGCCTCCGAGGTTCATTCGTACCTTTAAAGGACATAGTCTTCTCATGTAAGAACTCTTAAGATCGATCCCTATCTCCCCCATATCTTGGTTTCACCTCAATTACTTGGTCCTGAACTCGTGGTGCATTCTGGTCTACGCCACAAACTTATTTCATGATAACCTCTATAAGATTCTAATCCAGAGGAGGATTCCCTTGAGGATCATCACATAATGTAACCTCCTATAGAACTTGTGGAAGAAGTCTCAGAGACATATTTCTATACACCATAATATAAGGAAACAACTAAACAATATGATAATCTCAGTTTAAAACAGAAAGAAAAAATTAGAAATTGAGATCAAGGTTAAATCTCAACACATGAGAAACACATCCCAACATCCCATGGCATGGTGACTTGAGCCTCATCACGAAAAGAGCTGTCCAGACACTCATCACAAACTACATCTCAAGTCTCGAAAATCCTATATCCTATCTACCAACATCCCAAGACTGAACATAACCATCATATGATACCAATCTATAATGACCTGACCCAAATAACCCTCCCAATTGGAACCTGATGAAATTTTCTATTAACCTGAAGAGAGTTCTCGATCCCCGCGGGCTAGCGACTAGCACCCAGACATAAAACAAGAACCAAATGGAATGATTTCACCCAACTTGAAACAAATTTCATGACATATATATACAATTAAAAGAAACACTGGAAGAAAACTAAAATAAAAATATTCCATAACCAAATAGAAACAACGGTGGGATAAAACTCAAAATCCAGATAAAACCAAAGGTACATGTCCAAAAAAACCAGAATGGACAACTAAAGACCAAAAACAGCTAGTCCACATGATATATAGTAAATATCCCACCATCTCACCACTAGTTACTCAAACCCAGTCGATATCAACCTCATTGCCTCACTACAACAACTTTCCTTTTTCTTGTATAAAAAGATAATTCCAGGTCTACACACCAAAAAATGAGTATGTAGGGTGTGTGCTAAACGGGCTTAGTAGGATCCCATCCAGGTGTTCCATATCAAATATATGTACAAAAACTCCCATTATTCTCATTTTAAAGAAAACAAGACATACTAAGTAGTAAAACAGTTTTATATTAAAAGCATGGTAAATATTTCCCTTTTTCCACAGTTCTAAAACAAAGGCAGGTAAAATAATTTCAAAACATAAGTCTAATAAACCATTTAAATTTCATCAATGCATGATTATCAATCCAAAATAGTACAAGAATAATCACAATGATAAACAACCCAAGGATTACAATAGGTTAGGTTAGCAAACTACTCGTACCACAATCAACGACTTGTGCACACTCAAGTCCTTATAACACATGCTTAGGGAGCAGAGGAACACCAAATGAGTGAACCTACTGAAAATAAAATGGATGAGGCCCTATAATATACCTTCCACTTAAGTACCCAAGGCTTTCCATGTGTTGCATTTATCAAATCAATTTCAAAGGGCTTCACATTTCACAAACAATTTCAAAAAACCCTTTATTCTATCAAACATGCTTTGAAAACCCATTTCGCAACCCATTTCACAATGCTTTGAAAACACCTTTTATTTTACCAAAATAAGGTAAACCATATTTTATCAGAAATCCATTTGTGCACAAAAATCAATCATGCCATTTTACTTATAAAAAAATTTATAAAATCAAGAGCAATTACAGTTCATCCAATGTAGGCTAGAGACGGAACCACCTACCTCAAAATCGGGTCAAAAACTACCCAAAATGGGATCCACACACACAAGGAGGAACACCGAGACAATGTAGGCCCTAACAATGATTCCCACATCTCAAAATCGAATTACACATGAAAAATGGCCGATGAAGAGGATAGGTCAAAACATACCTCAAGGAACTCGCACGTCGCACCACAACCAACACAAGGGATGGCCCCTAGAAGAAAATCACACAATAGATCTAGAAGGGATATAAGAAATATCATCATCACGTGATCATAGATCCATAAATGCAACCCAACACCATTAACGCAACCAGATAAATGAAGAAGCAGAAAGGTCACTCTTACCTGAAGGAAGACAACTAACCATGCTGGAGATCAAACGCTCCAAAGGAATCGATCCGAAGGGGATGGAACACCCACACACATCTGGAAGGAACCTAGGGTATGTGTAAGGGAGGAGGAAACTGAATGAATTCGAATATAGGATTCCAGTGTATAAAACCTACTGGGCATGAAGGGTTTATGTTGTAAATAAGAGATTTACAACGTAAACTTTTCATAACTCATGTACGCAAAAAAATATTTCACCTTGGGTTAATATATCTTGAACGATATATTTACGATGTAAAAAATGGATTTAAGATGTAAATGGATTTATACCACAAACCCTTTTCACAACTTGTGCCTCGTGACCCATTTATGCTGTAAATTAGACATTTACGATGTAAATGTGCCCTGAAGGCAGTGCCCAGTCTAGGTTCTATAGAAACTCCCAAAAATCTCTGATGCTCCTCAAAACCCAAAGTACCACTCTTAAACATGAAAAAGAGTGTACCTTTTTATCCAGAATGTTACAATATCCCCACTATAGGACTTTCCTTCCCTGATAAGTCACATGGAAGAAGGGTGCTCTATAAAGAGGTGAGATCACTGCTCCCTCATCGATGACTCGCACTCCCATGTCTCATGAGAATCTGAACCATGTTGGAACAATGCTCTGACCAACAGAATAGACTTCTCATGGAAGAATTTCACCCAGGTATCAATGATCTCCACTGGTTGCTCTATAATGGAAACATCTGGATCTAATTCGATCTCTTCCCAACTCAAAACATGGGAAGGACCAGGATGATACTTCCTGAGCTGAGATATATGGAAAACGCCATGGATACTTTTCAATTAAGTTGAAAATTCCAACTGATAAACAACTTGACCAAGTCTCTTAGTGACTTCAAACAGTCCAACATATCTTGAGGCCAACATTACCTATTTCCCGAGTCGATGATGACCCAACCAAGGAGAAACTTTCAAGAAAACTTGGGCCACAATGAAAAACTCCAAAGGATGACGTCAACGATCCACATACGATTTCTACCAACTTTGAACTGTAACCAAGAATCGATGTATATCTGGAATCCTCACTGACGAATCCTGAATGAGACTTGGTCCCACAAGAGAGGCCTCACCCACCTCTACCCAACAAAGAGGTGACCTGCACAAGTGACCATGCAAAGCCTCAAAGGGTGCCATTCTGATTGATGGATGATAACTATTATTATATGCAAACTCAACCAGTCCCAAATGGTTGTCCCACAATCCACAAAAATATAAGATGCAAGAATAGAGTATATACTATAGGATCTAAATAAAATGCTCTATGTGACCATCAGTCTATGGATGATAAACTATACTCAAATTTTCCCTAGCCCCCAACACCTCCTAGAGACTCTTCCAAAATCTGGAAGTAAACCCAAGATCCCTATTCGAGAAAATGGTAGAAGGTACCCTATGTAACCTCACGATCTCCTGTATGTATAGCTTACCCAAATATTCAACATTGGCAGCATCACTGATTGGAAAAAAATGGGTTGATTTCATTAAATAATCAATAAATACCCATATAACATTCTTCCCTTGAGGAGTCCATGGAAAACCAACAAAAAAGTCCATAGAAACCTCATTCCATTTCCAAACCATCATCGAAAGAGGCTGGAGAAAACTTGAAGGTTTCAGATGATACACCTTCATCTTCTGGAAGGTGTAACAATGGAACACAAAAAGTAGTGATGTCACGCTTCATACCCAACCACCAGAAACACCATCTCATGTTATAATACATATTCGTAGTTCCTGGGTGAACGACCCATGAAGAATTATGGATGTCATGAAATACTAAATTTCTCACAGATGTGTTGGATTGGTGTAGCTTGATCCATTTTTTGGATGATGTTAGGCTGAATGCTTTCAGACCATATTGAACACCAGGGCACAACTCTGTGGTTCAAACTCCACATTGTGCTCATTAGGAGTTGTAGGGGGCAATGTGTCCCTTCTTTGGGGGTTCGGTGGTCGAAGGCCCTCAACCCAAATTTTGGGGCACTGTAACAACTCTGACTGACTATAAAAAATCTATCCGAATGACACTGACATGACACTATAGAAGTGAAGACTTTGGAGATAGTGGTACTGTAGCTTTGTGTACTTCCAGTTGTCAGCCACTATAGAAGTTTGGACTTGGGTGGTCGTGACACTACAACAATGCAGACTTCCCACTGTTGTTCACTGTAGAAGTACAAACTTTCTGTGTGGTTGGTGGCACAATACTTCATCTTATTTATTATCCCATTTCGGCATAGGGTTTCTGTGTGTGAAACTTTGATATCTACCTGTATTTTATGATCCTAAAACTAGTGAAATTATGACTCTCCATGGACATAGGGATCATTTCCTGAACCACGTAAATATTTGTGTCTTGTGTGATTATTTCATCTATCTTTTCTTCATCTAAAAATCTATTCTATCGTTGCAAATCCCAGTGTTTCCACAAAAAGATGGAGGGATGACAAATAGATTATCAAAGTAGATAATACCGTCTGAAGGGAGAGACCAACCAGCAATAGTCTCCCCACCATTTAAGGTTTCTCTGATCCCTCTGAAGGTATTCCACTCATTGTCTTTATCTGAGATTCAACTCCTTCTGAGAAAATATATAGATCAAACTCTGATGATCATAAAAGACTATGAACCTCTCCCCAAAAAGATATTTTTTCCAACACTTAAGCACATGCATAACTACAACACACTTTAAATCACGAGTAGGGTAATTTTTCTCATGCAATCAGAGTTGATGAGAACCATAGGCCACAACATGACCATCATGCATAAGCATGCAACCCATAACAACACCAGAAGCATCATAGTACACCACATATCTCTTATTAGGCTCAATTAAGATCAAATTAGGTGTCTATATCAGAATTCATTTCAACTCATTGAAAGAAGCCTGAAATTTAACATCCCATGTGAACTTCACCCCTTTCATAGTAAGAGTAGTCAAAGGTGATACTAACTTCAATAAATCCTTGATGAACCGCTGATAATATCCTACAAGACCTAAGGATCTTCAAATCTTGAATACGTTTTGTGGTTCCTCTCATGACAAGAAAACCTTCATCTTCTCAGGATCGACTAATAGTCCATGTTCAGAGATTACTTTTCCTAAGAACTTCACTTCTTAAATCTAGAAATTACATTTTTAAATCTTCTCGTAAAGTTGATTATTCCTCAATATTTCCAAAACCATATTTAAGTGGTGCACGTTCTCACGATTAGATCTTGAATAAACCATAATATCATCAAAAAACACAACAAAAAATGAGTTGAGATACTAATGGAATATCTAGTTCATAAAATCCATAAAAACTGTAGGATAATTAGTCAAATTAAAAGGAATAACAAGATATTTATAAAGGCTATACCTGCTCCTAAAAGTGGTCTTAGGAACATCAGAATATCGAACCCCGAGTTGATGATAACCCGATCGGAGATCGATTTTTGAAAAACACTTTTCTACCTTTAACTGGTCAAAAAATCATCCACATGGGGAAAAGTGTACTTATTATTAACTGTCACCAAGTTCGAATTTTGAGAGTCAATGCACAATTGAAGTGAACCATCATCCTTCTTGGAAAATATCATAGGGACTGCCCACGATGATACACTAGGGAGAACAAAACCCTTTTCTATCTCATCATCCAAATGGATCTTGATATCTTTTAGCTCAACCAATACCATATGATATGAGGGTATTAAGATCAGCTATGTACCCAATGCCAGATCAATCGTGAACTGTACGTCCCTTTCCGTAGGAATACCAGAGAAGTAATCCTAGAAGGAATTTGAGAAATCCCTAGAAACCAAGGGAAAAAAACCAAAGAAGAAATATCATCGGGCTCAACAGAAAAGGTAGACAACAAACTCCTAAGATATAGGCGGGAAGGTTCTGCATGACCAGACCTTAGATCTCACTCTCCTTGAAGCACCCAAGAGCTTCCGTCAGTAGAAAAGAACGAAACACGCTGATGATAACAATCAATCTCAACATGATGAGAGACAATACAATCCATCCCAATTATGAAGTCGAATAAATACATATCAAGAACTAAGAAATACTAGACTCTAGCTATCAATATAGAACAATAAAAACACTAAAACCCCTTTTTTCATCTTTACAAGAGGTTTCAGCAACTCTATAAAAAATGATATGTACTCTATTGTAAGTTTAAACACATCAACAAAACGAATAGATATAAATGATTGAGAGACACCTGTATCAAATAAAGTAGTTACTATGGAAGATACAACAAAAATGGAACATCTCATTGTCCCCAGGTCTGCATCAACCTTCGCTGAAAAATCATCCACTGTGTGAAGGTGCTTCAATCCTGAGGCCTATGGTTGGAGCCTTATGGAATTTGAAGCTTCTGACTACGCCGTAGTGTCCTTTGAAGTCAAAGATCCCTAACCATAACGGGGAATAGACATGGCCTGGAAGAACCTCCTTAAATGGTCGTATAGGCCACAAACATTGCATATATTTGTGGGGGAGGACAAGAACATTGGGTGTGCCCGACCATGTCACACTATTCGAAAGTCAGGGGCACACTGCTGACAGCTGCTGATGGTGTAGAGGAAGCCCGCTGCTGAGAACCACCTCCATTAATCCTACGATGATCATGCCACTTCCTCTTATTTTCCTACTCACTACTAAAGCTTCCACTGAGTAAAAGGAAAGTGTTATAATACCCATTCTTTCCTGTCATGTTCATTTATGCCATCATATCCCTTTCAACTGTGTCAACATAGGTGTAAAGATTCAATATATACACCTGCGATCAGATATCTGGTCAGAAACTCTGTAGATACTTATGAGCTTTCAGCTGATCATTCCTCACCACCCCCAAAGAAAAATGAACTAGATTTATAAAACAATTGGTGTACTCTGACACCAAATGATCTCCCTTATGCAAATAGAGGAACTTTGGATACTTTTACATCATCATAGACATTAGACAGAACTGCTTAAGGAAGAGGGTATTGAAACCCTTCAAATCCAAACCCACATGCCTATCAACCTATACCATAGAATACCACTATCGCTCGTTGGGACCCTCGAGCCTGAACATCGAGCACTTCACCTTGATAATCTCATGTGTATCTAGGAAGTCGGAGATCTGATCGATCTTGTCCCATCGGTCTTTTTCTTCTTGAGGTTCATTCATACTTTTAAAGGATAAGGGATTCTCATGTAGGAACTATCGAGGTTGATCCCTATCTCCCCGAGTTCCTAGTTTCACCTCAACAACTTGGTCTTAAACTCATGGTATATTCTGGTATACAACACAAAATGATCACACAATAGCCTCTATAAGATTCTGATATAGAGGAGGATTCCCTTGAGGAGCATCCCTTATTGTACCCTCCCATGGAACCCATGGAAGATGTCTCAGAGACATATTTCTACACACCAAAACATAAGGAAATGACCAAAAAAAGGACAATCTTAGTTTAAAACAGATAGATAAAATCAGAAAGTGAGATCAAGGTTAAAACTCAACACATGAGACAAACATCCCAACATCTCATGGTGACTTGAGGCTCATCATGGAAAGAGCTGGTCAGACACTTACTTCAAACTACCTATCAAGTCTCAAAAATCATATCTTATGTCTACCAACATCCCAAGTGTAAGGACCTGACCATAAACATAACTTATTCTAGTGTTTTTGAACTATAATTCACACTTGAGGATCTTTTTAGTTTATAGTTTTAGATAATTAGTCCAAAATCTTACAAAGTAGACCCATACATTAAATGTGGACACTTATACTAAGTATTCATTTCTTCCCACCAAAGGAAACCTTTTTAAAATATAACATGATTTATTTTTGATACACATCTTCAATTATTCCATCATGAAATATTCTTTTCCCTTAACAATCTTAAGACCTGTGAAAAACATTTCAAAACTTAGGATGAGCACAAAAATCTCAGTAATGGACATAAAGAAATAAAATCATTAGTCCAGTGAAAATCCATAAAAAAATTCCTTAAAATAAAACATACCTTTTTACCCTGAAAAAGAGATCATCATTTCAAAAATATCATTATCCCACCTTTTGAAAATAAAAAATTTTCATGAAAACTCATAAGAAAACATATAATATATATGTAGGTAACTTGGGACATAATTATAATAAAATGGAATAACCATATGGCCAAATTTCATACATGTCACTCTTACAGATGGAATAGTCATATGGATGACTTCTATACATGTCACTCTTGAAAATGGAATAACCATACAACCGACTTCTATACCCAATGAATTGGAGGTTATAATGTAACCACCCATCCTTGGTTTATCACGTAACCACTCCTCAAATTTCCAAATACCATTAACACATAAAATCATGAAATTTTCAACATGACACTCTTAAAAATTCATTTACACTCATGTTATTGAAATATCCAATCCATTTTCAAAAACCAATTTAAAACATTTAAAAAATAGATTTTGAATAAAAGTGTACCATATCACATTGAAATTTTTTAAATAAATTTTAAAGTTAACATTTTAAAAAATTCATGTTCATATAATTAAATCTATGAAACCGTTTTGAAAACATGAACATGAATGAGAAAGATTTAGAAGAATAAATCTTTAAAACATTTAAAATGATGTTTTAGTTAAAGAGTCCCTTACCTTGAGTCCATCTTGTCACATAAAATATTTATATTCCTGAATAATAAACATAGGTTAATTATTTACTTTCTTGATAACCTTATTAAATTTTATTATTCCTTTTATATCAATTATTATCATGTTATAACAATTACTTAATTATTTAAGTTGACATCAGACGTTTTGATGATATTTGATACATAAGTCCCAAATGAATTTGGTATGATGTCTATAGTCAAAATTGGTCATTAGTAAATTGTATAAAGAATAATAGTCACTTTTATAAATCAATTATACTTTTAAACCCATCCATTAAATATGGATATGAAAAATGAACTACGTTACAATCGTGGAGATGGTAAGTCGTACGTATGCAGGAGTAACGTTTCCATTTTTCATTGATCATTATAGAAAGAGGGTAAGTATTATTTTATCATTATAGAATGATAATAATATCATTAATATCATATTTATCATTTAAATATACTTATATATATTATTCATGAGATGGAGATTAAAATTGAATCACATTGTTTCATGGAGGTGATAGTTAACTCATAAGCACGAACGACGTTATCATTTTTATGTGCATGGAAAGTAAGAACGAAATTGATATATTATTATCTTATAACTATAATTATTTCATTAATATAAAAATTAATTCCATTATTATAACTAGTCTTTAGATATGGTAATGGAAAACATATTATATCGGTTCGTAGAGGTGATAGTTCACACGTACGCATGAATGATTAATTATTTTCCCAATTTATGGAAAAAGAATATTGATATAGGTGATGATATTAACATAATAACATCTCAGTATATTGAAGATACTATAGTTATTATTTCATCATGGTTGGAGAAGATTCTAAGGAATTGTAATAAGAAATAAAATAGAAACGCTTAAATAAAAATGATACCTCTTCTTCGAACGATCACCTTTGATTAACACCCTAACACCTCTAAGAAGGGTGTTATGCCTAAAATAAGGCCTTTAGAATGTGGGGAGGGATTATAGTAAGGTATGTGGGTAGATATTTTCCAAATAAAATAGGTTTTTATGTGTGAATAATAGAGAAGAATATGCGCCCTTTTATAGGAGAGGGGAGGGGCACTCTTGGAATTCTTCAAATTATTAAATTAATATAAATTAATTTTCTATTCCAAATAGCTCAAAAATTATTTATTTAAAAGATATTATGATTTTGGGTTGAATAAACTTCATATAATTAAAATTATATATGTTTTAACTATTTTTTTAATCCTTATTTTTTTTGTTTTAACCCTTATTTAACCTTTTTAATTCGTACCGTGATATCATGAAATTTACACTTTAATGGTTAATATAATTACTATAACATACCAAATGATCAAAAATATGTAATTAATGAATTTTTTAGACTTATATAAATTAGTTGGATGCATTTTATATTTTTATGATTTTTATATCATTTAATAGAATATTTTTTATTTTAAAATATCATTAATGTCAACTTTTGACACTATTCAATACTTGAATTTCTAAAAATAACTTAACTTGACATCTTCAAAAAAACTCTATTAAAACATCCCTAACATTCCAAATTCATCCATAAAATTCATGGATAACATCAATTATATCAAATTATATTTATTTTAGTATTTTCGATATTATTTATTTGATTCTTCCATTAATGATGTAATTACTGCATCATCATTGTGTCACCATTTAATTTAATTATTTCTTTCCTAAAAATTATAAATAAATTAAAATTATTTAGGTAAACATTTTATCTTTATAAATACTATTTATAGTTAAAGATACCTTCTAAATAACTATATATTAAACATTTTATAGTTATTAATACATGAGTATGTCATCTTTGTATTTTCTTTAAAATAAAATACTATAAAGGAAATAAAGTCATCCAAGTGGCTTAAATTGGACATAAAATCATCCCAAGAAAGATTTGGGTTGAAAATAACTCATACAATGAAATTAGGATAAGTTTTAACATAATTTTATAATATTTTTAATATTATTTTTACCCATAATTACTCGATCTACCCTTAACTGTGGTAATAAAACTAATTACTAAAGTTACTATTCATATTTTTCAAAAATTAAGTTGATAATATTAGATCATAAATATAATACTAATTAAAATTGTGTATTTATGTTTTTAAAAATTAAAAACATAGAAGTGACTAAAATTAATTTAAAATTAATCCCTTTAACGAATCGAGAAAACAAGGTTTTAAAGTAAAAACGATCAAAAGTTCAAAAAGTTTTTATATGTAATTTCAACGTGAAATTGATTCCAATGACCTAAATTGTATTAAATAATAAAAACTTGATCTAATTATACTTTAAAATTATTCAAATATATAATTTTACACTATAAATAAATTTGATGAAAAAGCAGTTTTCAATTAAAATGCAATATTTTTTCACCGTTCATCAAAAAACGAATCTTATCATAAAAATAACAAAAAATCAACTGAATTAAATTTTTATACTTCTATTTCAAATAAAAAGTTCATTTTTTTAAATAGAACTTATAAAAGTGTCAAAAACTTGATTTAAAACATGTGCGCCATCAAAAGGTGGCAAAACTGTTTTTTTAATTACTCTTTTTATTCATAAAATTGGATTTATTATTATATAATGTCTATAAAACATATAATATGAATGTTAAATATTATATTGAATATATTATATATATATATATACACTCCATTAATAAAACCTAAAAAGACTATTTTTTTATTTATTGGTATAAAACACACTTGTGCACATTTAAATAATTTTTTAGAAAAATATTTTATTTTATTTTAAAAAGGATTTTATTTTCATTTATAATTAATTGATCACCAAGGAATTATTTATATATAAATTTGTAAACCATATTTTTATAATTCATTTAATCATGTTCATTTCCGCCATTTTAACAGTTAAGCAATAACTACCATAATAATATTTAGTTGTTCATTTAAGCTCAATGTGGTGTATCATATACAATATCAAACATAATATTTCCTTATAAAAACTCAAGATGTTACACCAAGACTGAGCATAACCATTATTTGATACCAATTTATAATGACATAATCTGAATACACCTCCCAACTAGCACCCAAACTGATTTGTTACTGACCTGAAGGGTGTTCTTAATCCCCATGGGCTAGTGACTAGCACCCAAACATCAAACAAAAACCAAAGGGAATGATTTCACCCAACCTGAAACAAACTGAATGACATATATATACAACATAAATAAATAGTGGGAAAAAACTAGAAGAAAAATATTTCATAACCAAAAAAGAAACAAAAATCGCAATACAACTTGAAAGCTAGATAAAACCAAAGGCACATGTCCAACAAAACCAGAATAGACAACTCTTTACCCACAACTGCTACTCCATGTGATATTTGGGAAATATCTCACCTTCTCAACTCTAGCTACCCATACCCGGTCAACATAAACCTCACTGCCTCATTGTGTCACCTTTCTTTTTCCTACATCAAAAGAAAATACCTGGTCTACACACCACAGAATGAGTTTGTAGGGTGCTTGCTAAACAGGCTCAGTAGGATCCCATCCAGGTGTTCCATATAAAATATTTTTATAAATAATCCCAATATACTCATTTTAAAGAAAACATGACATGCTAAGGAGTAAAATAATTTTATATCAAAATCATGGTAAATATTTTTCTTTTTCCACAGTTCCGAAACAAAGGTAGGTAAAACAATTTCAAAGCATAAATTTAATAAACCATTTACGTTTCATCAAAGAAATCATATCATTCAAAAATAGTAAAAGACAAAGAACAATGGTAAACATGCCAATCATAACAAAATTTAAGGCTATAAGACTACTTGTACCACAATCAACAACTTGTGCACACTCAAGTCCTTAGAACATAAGCCTAAGGAGTAGAGGAATACCCCATGAGTGAACCCCATGACAATGTCAAGATCAAGTCCCTAGAACACATGCCTAGGGAGAATAAGAACACCACATGAGTGAACCCCCTCACAATAAAATAGACGGGGCGCTATACTGCACCTTCCACCTAAGTACCCAAGGATTCTCATGTGTTTCATTTATCAAATCAATTTCAAAGGGCTTCACATTTAAAAAACAATTTCAAACATCCCTTTATTCTATTAAACATAATTTGAAAACCCATTTCACATCCCATTTCATAATTCTTTTAAAACACCTTTTCTTTTACCAAAATAGGGGGAAAACATCATTATTAGAAATCCATTTACACACACAAATCAATTATGACATTTTACTTATAAAACGATTTATAAAATCAAGAGAAATTACGATTCATAAAACGTAGGCTAGAGATGGAACCACCCACCTCAAACTTAGGTTACAAACTACACACAATGGGATCCACATACACAAGGAGGAATTAAGAGACAACAGAGGCCCTAACAATGATTCCCACATCTCATAATTGAATTAAACATGCAAAATGGTCAGTGGAGAGGATAGTTCAGAACATACCTCAAGGAACTCGCACGCCGCACCATAACCAACATAAGGGATGGCCCCCGGAATACAATCACATAACAAATCTAGAAGGTATAGAAGAAACATAATCATCACATGATCATATATCCATAACCATAGCCCAATGCCTCTACCACAACTAGAGTAATGAAGAAGTAGAAATACCTCTCTTACTTAAAGGAAGAAAACCAACCATGCTGAAGATAAAATGCACCAAACGAAGAGATCCAGACAGGATGGAACACCCAAACACACCTGGAAGGAACCTAGGGTATGAGGTTATGAGGAGGAAACCAAATTAATTAGGATTCAGGCTCACAATGCATAAAACCTATTGGACATGAGGGGTTTATCTCGTAAATAAGAGATTTATGGCATAAAATATACATAACTCACATATGAAAAAAATATGCTTCCTTGGGTTAATTTATCCTGAGGGACATATTTACGATGTAAAAAAGGGACTTACAATGCAAATAGATTTACGCCGCAAACTATTTTCACAACTTGTGCTCGATGACCCATTTACCCTGCAAATTAGACATTTACGACGTAAATGTGCCCTGTAGGCAGTGCCCAGCCTAGGTTCTGCAAAAAGTCTCAAAAATATCTGATGCTCCTCAAAACCCAAAGTACCACTATTAAACATGAAAAAGAGTGTACCTTTTTATCTAGGATATCACATTATATATATTTCAGCCTGAATATCAATACTAATGAAACAACATTTATTAAAAGAATTAAAAAAATCATATCTTATGGAAATAAATAGGGTCAACCAACCTGATTACCTTTCCATTACCAAGTTTATAAACCATTTCATGCCACCTCCCAATTAGTTTTCATAACAAAACATGTAACAATATATATTGAAGCAAACTAGAACATGAATTAGAACAAGAAAAGAAGGAATCACAAACTAAAAATTACAAGTAGAAGGTATACAACGTCCCCTTCTTCTGGGATAAATTCCAAAACATCTGTCCTGAGAGAAGGGATTGATAATTGAATAACAGAAACCATACACAGACCCCTTACCTTAGATCAAATCTCTACCACAACACTTGACCCAAGAGAAAAGTTATAGAATGAAAATTAATTTGATAATAATGACCCCGCCCCCTGAACCATATCTCTACTACACCATGCCCGATGAGAGAGTTGTGAAATGAATGCATAAGGTTAGAGAAACCCTCCCCTAGGATATATCTCTATCACAACACCAGTCCCGAGTGATGAGTTATACTTGCTGTCTCTGAAGGAGTCATAGGTATGGGCGGGTTGCTAAAGGTTTAAGTGGTGCAATGAATTAGTTTATGGGATTCAATGAGTGGGTTTCAAATAAGACGATTTTGGTGATTGCCACCATTCATGCGAAGTGGATATAAATTGGAGAGGAATATCGATAGTTCGAGTCATTCAATTCAAGAGGCTATCAACCAAAGGAGTTCAGGTTCAAAAGGGCAACTTAGAAGTTCCAAAACATATCAGCCAACAAAAAATTTCAAAATATAGAAGTAAAACTCAAAAATCCCCTGACCCAAGGAAGATAAGAAATACCTCACAAAAAGAATTGAATCTAATCACCAATGAATCCATGAAAAGATTCCTTCAATTTATAACATCACATTCATAAAAAAATACATCATTTATAAACCACTATATCCAAGCATGCACACTACTACAATCATTCCTAGAAGAATAATTAAGAAGAAGGAAGGGGAGAGGATAAATAAAGAACCTTATATTGAAAAAGAATCCACACCATGAATAGAGAAGATCAAAATCCTAAAAAGGATGACTAAAATCTCCTAATAGAGGCCCTGAAATAGGTCAAGGCTCAAGGGAAATAAAGAAATTCAAACACCAAGATTAATGGATGACCCCCTATTTAGAGGGAACCAAAACTGACCTCCACCACAGTGTGGAGACTTCCACCATGGAAATGGTGAGTCTAGATAAAAGGTAGATTTGAGATCTCAAATATTCAAAACGGCTGACCCCCCTTCCCTAATGGTTGTTTCGGCTGCTTAAAAGTAGATTGACCACCACCACGGACAACACCACAACATAGGGAAGCTTCCCTTGTTGTTTTGTCCTGCCATGCCTAAGACTACAATGTGGAAACTCCTAGATTTCCATTTTATCACTCTCTTTAACATCTCACCTCAAGACAAAAAAAGACCACCACACCCCCCTCTATGGTATGGAGGTCACCCTGTTTCAAAAAGGTGAACTACCTAATAAAAACATCCACCACCATGATGTAGGGAGAATACTCCATCCATTTCCAACAGCTCATCCTCCTCACCTCACAACAGGGCCATGGATCACCCCTCACCATTTCAACATCCCAGTTTTCCATAAAGAGACACTACAAACACAACCATCCACCACACCTTCCAAAGTGGCTACCCCTATGGTGCGGTGGTCTTCACTTAGCTTCATCGAAAGCCTATAGAGGCCACACCCAACACCAAGACACAATAAACCTCCCTCTTTTACACAAGGATGCACCCCGACTCACCATGATCATAAAAAATCCATGTACTATGGCATAATGGATCCCCTAGATACTCGCGAGCATCACGCCTTCTGCCTAGGCATTTTTCTGTCCCCGTTTTATATAGGGGTGACTCACCATTAAAAAAACCTTCCACCACAGGTGTTTTAGACCCCATGGTTTTGATCATATAGGGCCACCACACTAACCAACATGACATGGTGGACCTCAGAGTGTCAAGAACACTTCACTCCAACCTCGAAACATGACCACACTCCCTCTTTATACCTACAAAAACCAAAACACACAAAGAATTGGATCAGAGAGGCCTGATCCATTAAATTATATACCTATCAAACAATTACCATCCTTGAGAATTAAAACAAATCCATAAAAGGAAAAAAAACTCATGAAAGTTAAATAAGGAACCCAATCATCACATTAAATTCAACTCGACGATCCACATTTAGAGAATCCAAGGAAATATGAGGTAGAAAAATCTCAAAACATAAGGAACATGGGGTGATACCTCTCAAATAGGATGGATTCATTATCGACACTATCCTAGAACATGCATTACCTCCAAAACCACAACTAGATAACCACCAAAGACTGAGAAGCATTCTAGCCTACAATGAAATTATACTGGTGATGCCCCAAAACATTACAACAAAAACAGATCAACTCACCCAACACAGGGAACCTTCTGAAATAATCCAATTACTAGAGTGACTAAAAAATAGTACAAAATCCTCACCAATTAAAAAGAAATTTCAACCTCTCCTAACCATTCCCCAACCTAATCACTAGAATCTATATCGAGGAACTTAGGTAATTCTTACTGCTGAAAATTAAGCAAAGCTTCACCCCAAGACTCCTCTTTCTCTTTCCATCATGCAATGCCCCATTGATGTTTCAATGGAATATATTTAGGTAATATAAAAAAATAGGTTATATAACACCACATAAATCACATCAACATCACAAAGGACACCATATCAAGCAGGGAAAAAATATGTCCACCAGTCAAAATCCACTAGTCCATTATACCCATCATTCCAATACTTCCCATCATCACAAGCAGGGAACATGGGAAAATCCAATTCTCGTCTAACCAACCATCCTGATGTCATTATTGACATGGTTTGGAACCATCCATCACATCATACCTGAAGGGGTATGTTAAATTATAATAGCATTTATCAGATCAAGAGGAAATGATTAAAAACCCTTGTCCAAGGATCTCTATGCAAGATAATATAAAATTTCATATAAAATAAAAATGAAGAAATACTATAAATTCGACATACCTTACACTGAATATCCATTACATCATCACATTCACCTTCAAACACCATCACATGAGTTTGAGAGAGATCATTAAGTGAAAAAAAATCCCACCTCCATGATGTATCCACGGGTAAACTAAATCATCTAATATTTGGATGAGATTCACCATTTCTCCATGGTATGCTAGAAACTCATATACAAATGGAGAAAGATAAAAGATAGATTTGGGTTCAAGAGAGGTTTGGAAAAGCATCGTACAATACACACACACATGCCATCGCATGGTAGTGAGTTATATATATCCTATTGAAGATACTCTTTAGATTTTACTACATTTACTCATATGTTTATAATGCATGAGTAAATTCCATTACCAATGCATTCATCTCATGAATGAAAACTCTAATCCAGCATTACATTTCATGTAATGTATTAATAAATTTTAGCTTTAAGTGGGTTGGACCATTTGAATATTAATATACTTAATATTCAGTTACTCGTTCAATTAAAGGTAGTAGCATGCATGAAATCTCATTTCATGCATGTATCTAGGTATACCATACACTCAATATATACATGTATCATATACAGGCTATAGATTTAGGGCATATCTCCTTAAATTTCTCACTTGAACTAAAGCCTAAAAGTATTTTTCACATTTCACCTTATATTGTATTGTATACAATAACTTGTTACATCGTATCCAAAACTCATTTTGGATATCTTCCAAAACACTTTTGGAAATCTATCATTAACTTCACCTTGTATCACATCATATGCAATACCTTGTGAACACCCATCCAAAACACTTCTATATTAACTCTAAAACACTTTTTAGAGTAGTTATATGAGTAAAACTCAATCCCTATTTAGTCAAACACAAAGTGTGACCCCATAGACTTTTATAGAATTTAAAACAAATATGAATCTCCAGATCCATATATGTAAGCAAAGAGCATCCTTAAGCAAAGCCTCACTACTATTAAAGTTATAAAGGGATCTAGACTGATCTCAATAAAAAAATGTATCTCTATACCCAATTCCACCAGTTTGCATCATATGAAAACATGAATTCTCATAGTTTCCTTTTGTACAAGACATTGAATGACCATGAGACATCGAGCATGTCAATCCCATATAGTCAACTGATCTATTCTTGATTATCTAAGTGAAGACCAATCTGATTGATGAATACATCACATGTCATTCATCCTTATGGATAAGCACATCACATGTCCTTTATCCAGATAGATATATAACATCTAGGTGCAGTCGCACACTCCCACAGTCTCTCTCAACTAAGGGCCCAAATGTCATACTCATCATACGAGAGGAAAAATCCCATCTCAGTTAATCTCCAGCTGATGACATGATCAACAACATACCCAACCACCTCCATATTAGCCATGTCAATATGTATACTTGCGTAAGTAGGGTATCAAAGTATGAAGGTTCTCATTCTAGGTATATCACCAACCTCAGGTAGTGGGGACTCAAATATGATCCATGCATCCCTAGTATACCAAATACATCTGTATGACACTCTATGTGGTATACTTAGTGGGTCATCCATCTCACATAAAGAATTATATTTTCTGTATTGTGCCTAATGATCATATTATATATCTCTATAAAAGAATCCTACTCACACTAACTTTAACATTTATTCATAACCTATAATATTCTACGATGAACATCAGTTAGGGATAAACTTAAAGTCAGATTTTAAGAGGTTAATTATCATTACACTTCACGAAATATATATCTATATATAAATTTATGTAGCCAACATGAATGAATGATATGATGGAGGTTTACTTTAATATGATACATTTTAATATTCTTAGACTCTTTAAGAATATTTAACAAAACCAACATAAGCACTGGTTTTTCGTATGATATATGATAAATGTCTAGAATATCCTTATGTTTGCTACAATTTCTGGGTTTTGTTAACACATTACATCATATCTAATCTATGTCACATCTTTATGTGACCATATAATAAAACCCTCCCACTAAACCTTTTAGTGAGAAAAATCTATGAAGTAAGGAAATTTGAATAATGGTGAGACTTATGAATCAAATTACTAATTGTTCAACTCTTTAAACATATTCAAACTTCTTAACTTCACAACATCAATTGTTATGATGTCACTCAATGTTGTCTACTTAGTATTATTTCTAAGTTCATCATCATTATCCTTAGAACCCTATTCCATCATATTTTTCCTTGAAATAATGTAAATAATTACATTATTGTTTACTAAGACATCATAAATATCTTATGATATTAAGTAAAATTCACTTTAAACTTAGATTGGTGTAATTCTTTATTTGTTAACTTTATTTAAGTACAAAATAATCCCACTAGCATCTTAAACACTATATTCTTTTCATAATATATTTATAAGATGCACAAACCCTTTCTTTTTAGGAAATAACATTTATTTATTTTTTGAAGGAATACTAAACAAATAAGCTATTGTTTCCATATCATATATGGTATTCTATGTGTTTGGAAGATTTTTCATTTAAAAGAAGGCTTTGTTAAAATATATCATCGACGGGTGGTGGGGAAACATTACCATATATTTTAACAAATATTTTGATAAACACTTTTAACCTAGATAAAACTCCTTTATCCATATATTATTCTTTAAACATGTTATAGAAATTGATGAATCATAAACAATGTGTATACAATTAATCATCTCATGTTTGTTCATAAAAACTCTTTGTAGTCAAATAAATTCTCTTATCACATAAGGGAAATGAGATAAAGATACACATCTTTTATTTAGATTCATTTGAGCTTAATAAAATCCTTTGTTATAATAGTTCATGCCTTCTCGGTCCGTTACTTTTCCAGTTTTGGTGGTTGGAGGTGTTTGGGGGAGTTTTTGGTGAGAGCTGGAGGTGCAGTAGAGTTTCTGTAGGAAATACACGCTGTGTAAATGTATTACACGACGTGTAATTTTGGCCCGAAATCCCAAGAGGCCTGGACTGGAAAAGCCCGCGCCGGGCCGTAGGTTCATCAGGCCGGGTTTGGGCATGTCCAAGAAGGCCCGTGGGCCTGTCCGAAAAAGCCCGCCCCGCTGACCCGTATGAAGCCCGACCCGCTATAAAAAAATATAACGGGTAACTGCTGGTAGGGAGATTCGATCCCCCTACCTCAGGCTTCCAAGGCTGCGTCTGGACCAACTGTCCTGTTATATTATCACCAGAATGTATATACATATATAAATCTATTTAGAAAAAAAATTAACCCGCCCACTACGGCGCACCCCCAAACCCTAATTATTATTTTAACAATTTTCTCATATTATATATATCAATCATTTAACATTATATATATTTAATAACTTATTATATATTAACAAAAAATAACACACTCACCCAATGATGTTCGTACACCCCCCAACCTCATTAATTGTTTTTAAATATAATGAAACTTGCATATTATATATATGTATATATATATAAAATCTATTAATAATATATATATCAATGATATGATACAATATATATATATAAAACCATTAATAATATATATATCAATTAAGTGTGGCTTTTAAAAATCCATTAATAATATATATATATATATATATATATATATATATCAATGATTTAATATTGTATATATAATAACTTATTGCATATTAATAAAAAAAATAACATACTCACCTAATGATGTTGGTACACGCCCCCCACCTCATTATTTTTTTTAATTATGTTTCAAATTTCATATATTATATATAAATCTATTTAGAAAAAAAATTAACCCTCCCACGACGACGCACCTCCCAACCCCTAATTATTTTTTTACAATTTTCTCATATTATATATATATATATATATTAACAAAAAAATAACTACTCACCCAATGATGTTCGCACACCCTCCAACCTCATTATTATTTTTTAAATATGATGAAACTTGCATATATTATATATACTATATATACATATATAAATCTATTTAGAAAAAAAATTAACTCACCCACTGCTGCACACCCCCAACCTCTCATTATTAATTTGCACATAATATATATAGATTCACATATATAAATTTTTTTAGAAGAAAAATAACATATCCTCTCACTGTAAAATGTTAATAAAATAGAAAATAAACGTTCTTACAAAAAAATGTTGAACGCTTAATAAAAATACATGTAAAAACATGTGTTTAAAAAAATTAAAAATTATTTAAAAAAATGTTTTAAATTAAACAAATGCTTAAAAATACTTTTCATAAACATGTTAAAAAAATAAATGTAAAAAACGTTTTAAATAAATGATAAAAAACGTTTAAATAACAACACTTTAAACCCACTCACTACTGTGCATCCCCCAATTCCTCATTATTATTTTTTCAATTTGCACATAATATATATAAATTTACACACATATATAAATCTATTTTGAAAAAAATAACATATCCACCAACTGTAAAATGTTAATAAAAAATGTGTACATAAAACATGTTTAAACAAAATACATTTAAAAAACATACGTTAAAAAAACGTTTTAAATTAAACGTCTAATAATAAATGTAATTTTTTTAAACAAATGTTAAAAAACGGTTTAAATAAAAATATTTAAAAAGAGTTTTTAAAACAAACATTTAATTTTTTTTAAACAAACACTTAAAAAAAATTTATATTAAAATTTTATAAAAAAGTTAAATGTTTTAAAAAAATACTTGTAAAAAGCATACATTAAAAAAAATTAAAAAAAATTAAATTAATCATTTAAAGATAAATGTAAAAAAAAATTAAACAGATGTTAAAAAACAGTTTAAATAAAAAATTTTAAATAAACAAAATTAACAAATGCTTAAAAAATTATAAATAAGTTAAAAAATGTTTAAATAACAATGTTTTAAACTCACCCACTATTGCGCATCCCCAACCCTCATTAATTTTTTTTAAAATTTGCACATAATATATATATATATATATATATATATATATTCACATATATAAATATATTTAGACAAAAAAAATAACATATCCACCCACTATAAAATGTTAATAAAAAATAAAATAAACGTTTTTACAAAAAACATATTAAGCATTTAAAAAAATACATCTAAAAAACATTCATTTAAAAATAAATGTAAAAAACATTTTAAATAAATGTTTAAATTTTTTTTTTAAAATAAACAATTATTTTGAAAATAATAAAATCCCACCATGGCCCGACTTGAAAAAGATCGGCCCAACCAGAAAAAGCCTGGCCCGACCCGATGGTTTGGGCCGGCCCGAGGCTGGGCTCGGGCCACCTCATGTGGTTGTTCGGCCCGGCCCGGCCTGACCTAAATAGTGGTCAGCGACCCGATTTTTTGCAGGGTAATCTCGGCCTAGCCCGGGCTGAAATTACACCCTTACATGTAATGGTGGTTCACGACTTGTATGAGGCTGGTTCATGTCATGTAATAATTTGGGTGTTTAATCCTTTGAGGTGACATGATTTTCACCAAAAGGTGGAAATTTTTCGGAAACCGGAGGAGTACAAACCGTGTAATAGTTACACAGCGTGTAACCTATAGGATCCAAGGTTATAATTTGTTTTATGTATGAATTTTCATTCATTTGACAATGGCTTCTTCTTTTTATCATTTTGGGCGAACCCTAAGTGCCCCAAGGAGACCTTTCATCCCTCTTCTCCCCTCTTTGTTCTATTGGTTTTGTTAGATTATTGTTGGCAATCCGTGGTAGGTTCTCCTCCCTTTCTTGGATGGTTTTCTTCCATTCTTCTTTAGGGTTTCACTGCGGTGGAGCAGTTTGGTTTGAGTTGTGTTTTTGGGCTACGTTTTGATGATCCTTTGGTAAGGTATAGGTTGATCTGTGGTTTCTCATGGCACAATTGTGGTTTTTAGACATCTATTCTTCTCCCTACAGTGTACAATGAGTTGGAAGACTTCTTTGAGGTAGGGAATCCTTCGTTTCTCTTTATTTTGTATCATGCAAGAGGGGTTTACTTTATTTATCTATGGGTTATGGTTGTGCCAAATTAATCAAAGATAAAAAAGTGGATAATTGAATTGAAAGGGGAAAGGGGAATGTTATCGATATAGGTTTGATGGTCACGTGTGAATTTAATAAGCACAAAAAAAATGTGTACCTTGTTTGATTTTCGGTGCATTCGACTGAAACTTTTCATCGGCGATCATTGCTTGAAGTATCTGAAGCCAAACCCCTCTAGATCATCCACACACGCTTTAAGAAACTGTGCGAATGAT
Source organism: Viscum album (assembly GCA_963277665.1). Lineage (NCBI taxonomy): Eukaryota > Viridiplantae > Streptophyta > Magnoliopsida > Santalales > Viscaceae > Viscum > Viscum album. The sequence goes on along the minus strand of OY728167.1, from coordinate 732,426,694 downwards.
GATCATTGAATTCCGAGTACTAGCACAGAGTTTTGATGATTCCTTCAACGCCACAATGGTCACCTCAACTCCATTCCTATGATCCATGAAGATGTCCTTGGATCGATTGCTTGAACATTGTCTTTCTCTCTCAAGGATGCAGGAGGAGGAGAGAGGAGATCTCAATCCATTGGGAATTGATTTCTCTTACCATGGAAATGATCCTCTCATGTACTTATATAGTGTATATGAAAAATACTTGGTTAGGGTTCTTGGACCCTATATATATAATGTCCACTAAATAAATAATTATGAAGAACTAACTACATCATAAAGATTATTTATATTTTATCACATACTTGTAACATATATTAAATATATATATTACATGATAAACCTGATCCATTAACTAGACTCATAATTCCCACTAATATTAAATAAACCTTGAATATTAAATATAATATTCATTCATATAATATTATTCCATGTATTTACATAAACACTTGTAAATACTTTTATTAAATAAATTCAATATAATTATTTTGTACTCAAATAATAATGAATTTATTTATTTATCTATGATCGATAAATCTTGGAAAACTCTTAGACCTTGTGGTGGGGTCCACAATGTCTCGTATACCTATTCTGTAGAATAGGGAAGAATATTGAAAGCATTATTGTGAGTGACCCTCTAGGCCCTTATCTCAATAGCAGTGAATAATATTCATAAACCAAGAGCGGAATCTAATAACCCATCATGTCTCCTAAAGAGATAAGGAGTAGTCATAGAAATGAAAACCAGCCTACATACACGCATTTTGTAATATAATATATTTTTCATATGATATATCATAAAGTCGGACGCACACTTGTGTCATCATCCTTTGCTTGCTTTATTATTTGTTGATCTAACTGGATGGACTTACCTTTGACTACCATGGCCATGGGTTTGATGAAGGTACTACCATCCTGATCAACCAGACCATTGATATCACTTCCTCAACTCAGAAGCGAAAAATTCTATTTTGATCATTCATCCAATGTCATACCACCAATGACACACCCAACACAAACTACCTCGCCATGAATTTATTGTCATGGTTTTCTCCTTGCATCAAAGTACGCAATCAAATTACACATGTTGATAATGATCTCAAGACAGGAGACTAATATACATTTCCATAGATAAGAACATCCAATGACACCCAAAACATTTGGTGTTCTTATTGGTGGGTCCGTCCTCATGATCTCGCTATTAGAGATCACCAAGTGCGAACTTCATGAGAATAAGTATCAATGATTATGAGCCCCCGACACCTGATAGTCAAACATATACTGTGTCCAGTCAGTATGATGTATATAGACCATAAGACCTTTATTTAAGATAAATTTCATAGTATCTCGGGGTTCTCATTATAGCCCAGGATCTGCTATAACCTTTTGATACATCAATTAATATATGGACATTATCATTAAATAGTGGATGCAGAAATATCCATATTATAATAGTAAGAATAAATCATGTATATCTAATTGTATACACAATATGGTAATCAAAAGTACTGTATATAGTTGGGTCTATGGAATCCACTATTACAACACTCCCACTTGCACTATAGCCAACTTGTTAACCAACCTTGTTAGATCTCACATGATTACAATCATGATTCTACTAATTTACAACTTTAGTTACTGGACCTACCATGATTCCACCACGTGACATTTCTGCTATATGCGACCTCTTCTCCTTGAGTAATAATTCTCAAGAGATGGTATCCCTGAGTATATCTATTTTTGTCCACTGTCAAAAATTGACATCTTGGATAGTGAGAATATCATAATTTACATTATGATAATACTTCACTTACTATGTGCAATTCCAAGAAGTGGAACAAATTATTGCATTTAACTACTTATTAGCTGCCTTAGAAGATGAAATGTACTCAATATTTATAGGTATGGCTACCATTGGCTTACATGAGCTTGTATCGCTCATCACCATTAGCATAATTGTGATATTAGATCACATTGATCTAAGAAAAACTAGTTTGTGTCCCCTAAAACCCAGTATTCTTCCTTCTCCACTTACCAAGTACTTATCTTTTTGTACTTTCCAAAGTACAAATGAATAGTTCTAACTTCTTCCCTTACAATTCTCCTGGATATGATTGATATTTTCCCACAATAAAGTATATATTGGCAATATCAATTCTTGTACATATCATGGCATATGTGATCGATCAATCACTAAAGTGTATGGAAGTCAACTCACTATGTTAGTCTCCTCCTATTTCCTAGACATATAAACCTGGAGAGATATATTCCATGTGACGCTGACAAAAATTCTAACTCAAATTGTTCCAACTGGTATTTTCAATACCATGTCACCTTATGTATGATTGACTAGGTCCAAGCAACCTTTAGATATAACTCAATAGATCTTGTTCCCTAGAACTTAAGTTGTTAATTTAAGTCAATCTCTGGAGAATATATTTAATTTTGGTCTTAATTAAATGTAAGACCAATAGTTATTTTCCATATGTTACCGAACATATTTTACTTGGAAAATAATGGCGCTCCCACTAATCTCTGGTAGGCACATGGAAAAAATTCATTCCAAATGAATATTCTATGATCCTATTTATTACTTCAATCCTAAATTGGATTTCAGTAACTTTCATCCTTTATTAGCATTTTATTACATGACCATCCCTTTCTAGTTGCATTGTATAGACACCTTCCATGATTGGTGTCCATGACATCAAATGATCAATAAAATGATCATATATTTTAGCCATGATAAGTAAAATTTTAATGGATTTAGGAATAATTACTTGGTATAATCAATCGATACTTATTGGTACTTTGCTTGTACCATCCATGTATCATCTAATTTGAATACTCACCGCAGTATTCAAAATAATTATCCCCTTTTCACTTTGATATATAGAATCCGTTATTTAATTTTAATTGGTCTTGTCAATGTTAGGTAATTTCTATATACTACTTTATTGTAGGAATTATTATTCACAAATAATAACGGATCACTGAACGTGGTGAATATAAAACCATCACCATAGTTTTAACCTTCCTATGTAGTATGTGTCTTTGGAACATTCTTTTTCCACATGCACTTGTGGAACTAGTTCTTATGTCGACTATTTGTGCATCTCTAGCATTGACTAAACCCAAGTCAATCTGGCTCCCACTATCTCAAAATAGATGTTCACCCTTATATAGAAATGTAGTCAATCACTTGACTACCACTTTTCTATCTTAGGGATTTATGTAATATCCTAAGCAAATGTTAGGATAATTACTTTAGATGCACAATGTGTTTGTTCTTGATGCAAGTTTGTTTATGTCCAAACAAACTCTTTGCATTTAAACACATGTCTTATGACATAATATGGATTTACATCATACTTTGACTTTTATGATATTCATTTTTCATGATAGTTGGAATATGTTATGGGATATCATTGTTATTTTGCAAAGCATTCCATGAAATATAATGGAAGTTACTGCAAGTTGCAACATTGATACTCCTTACATCAAAACTCTAATGTATAAAATGTGCATTTAGGAATTGTTTCATGCTACATTTTGTTGATCAATGTTAACATGTAAGACTTTATCATCGATCCTCCTTGTTAACACCAATGTTGTGATGTAGATAAGGTAATGTGAGTTTAGGAATTACTCCATGCTACATTATCATGATCGATGAATTCTTGGTCAAGATATTCTTCGGCATGTTGGCTTGAAGAAACTCATATCTCTTGACCATGAAAATATCATATTTCACATTCATATTCATTAATTACTTAAAGGAATATTATAAATTATAGTTACCACTAGATTACCCTTTGAATAGTTCACTCTCACTTCTTGAACTTATTCTGAAAGCCTTCTGGATTGCCTTTATTTCTCAAGGTTTCTTCGTCCAAACTAAAGAAGCCGATGATACCAAAGGTGTTTAGATTTACTGAGCCTAAATACCAAATTGTTTATATCCTTGACATCCATTTTTAGTTTTTCTTGACAAATATTATCTTTCCAAAACTGGGTAAATAAGTCTTATATTTTATATTCATCACTTATTGCTTATGATTCAAGTACCACTGAACTATTTGTTGAGTATGAAACACCACAAACAACATTTATTCCTGAACCTGGAATAATGTATCCTTGTTTCCAAAGGACACATGAGATAAATGTTTTGGTTATACTCAATAATAGCCCCACTATAATCATTCACTTAGCAATATAGAATTCATGTACTTCTCACCACTGACTTAGGAACTACCCTTTCTCAGCTGCTTGGAGAATATACCTTACTTCTAATAACATTTCTATACTTACTTGGTTACTGTATTAAAATACACATATGTGAAAGGCATACTATATTTAATACCCAAGAATTAATATTGAAACATTACTTTTATATTGATGAATATACCTGAAGAAGAAGCAGGTACTTTCTTTTCCGATTCAGTTTATTGTATTTGAACTTCCATAAAATTATTTCATGATATTCAATGCAAACAACCTCCTGTTAATACCTCTTTCATTGAAGGACATTGTGAATGTTCCATTGGAGTCACTTTTCACTGGCTTTTTCACCTTGTCTTTCAATTTGTTCTCCATAATAATTAAAGATGAAACTTTCTTTTATATTCTTATTTACTTGGAGAGCCTTACCTTAAAAGGTAATGAAGCGTTTACTCAATATTGTTCATTTTGTAACCTAAAATGAGACTCGAGTAAATGGGTGAAAAATGATATGAGAATATGATGTATTGAAAGATCATAACCCACCTTTCCATTTAAATTGATCCAGTGTAATCATTACCCATTCATATCTTGCTTCTCTTTCTCCTTGCAATTCACAGAGATGAGACTACATGTTATATCATCGATGTATTGATGTAGTGACCACAAATAACATTAGACGTTTGATGATATCATGACGACATAACCATCACATGCACTGTACATTAGTCTCCTGTAAGAAATTTTTCAAACACCCTCTCTTCCTAAGGTGGCTTAACAGGTGTGGAGCACCTTGAATTTCTAATATAGTAGTATTTATGTGCAAGCGCCAATACTAAAATTATAGATTCATGCTAGTTTGAACATTTAATTTTTCCATTATATATCGTAGTATTTCTTGTGGTATAAATTTCCATTTACTACAAAAAAAAGTTCTAGAAGATTAGTACTTTTATCTTGATTACTGATTTAGACATTTTGATTGGTTAATTAAATCATTAAATGTATCCCACTGTTTTATCGAATTCTAGGAACCCTTTGTGCTAGAATCAAAATACTCTATCACTTGAGTATTCTAGTGGAAAGTACCCTTGAGCCTCTCCTCATAGTCTATAAGCTTTGGCTACACCACTACTCGGAGAGTTCATGGTAGGCGTTTGGCTGGCCAACCGCATTGGCTCGCGGCTCCTTGATTTGTTGAGTGAAGTCCCAACTTCTAAAATCATAAATATGATTTACTCAACACTTTCCTCTAAAGTTGTTGCATGATATCTTTGTCTACTTCTTTTCTTCCAACTTCAGTTAATTCAACTCATCACTCTCATAAGAACTCTCCGGTAGTAGGAGGTGCCCTCAACTTTTGTTGACGAGTCCTTGTACACTCGATTTTTTTTTTCAAATTTAAATAATGGAAGGTATTAATGACTTAATATTTTCACGAGGGTTTTATATTTTTTGATGAATATAATCCATTTATATTAATCTATTCATACTATGTTTTCGCGCTCACAACTGAAGATTAACAGAAAAACATTCATCACGTCTTTATGCCTTTTCTTGTTTTTTATTTTATGTGTTTTCATAGTAAATAATGACATGCATAAAATAATAAACAGAGTATAAAGGAAATAAATTACCCGACTGGTCTTGATAATCTAATATTGGTTGATCCATTGATATATGGATCAACCATGACCTAGGGAAGTCATACTAGAGTTGTATCCTGACTCCTGGTGCAGTCAGTCCCCTAGTCCAGTGTGTCCACGTCTCATCTAAGGTAGCATCTTGTCTTGGCATGGATCACTTCTAGTCTGTTTATCACCTTGATTTTGTAGAGTCCACGTCTTACAACATCATCATCAAATGTATAAGAATACTCACACACATGTGAGGGGGTCATAGGATCGCAACACACAACTGATAAATTGGATGCGTAGACTCTTATACATATTGAATTAAAAATGACAATGTGCAAACCATCTCAAATTAACTACTTATTACAAACATCATATGTAGTAATAAATAATTAAATGAAATTAGCCAGAAAGACATGAGTTTGGTCAATTGCTCAAGACTAGTCAGTATGAAAAGTTAATGCACAATAAAAGTAAATGCAATAAATTTAAAGTCAAGAGCTTAAATATATATTAAATGAATTCACCATTCAAATAATTTATTTTCATCGGTCCACCCATTAATTTAATTTATATTCCAAAATTAAAATAATCAAATAATTTAATTTAATATCAAAATTAAATTAATTGTTCTAAATAATAAAATGATTATTATTTTAAACCAATAAATTAATATTCAATTAATTTAATTTATTACTAAAATTAAATTAATTATCTAAATTAATTTACGGTTGAATTAAATATTTCTCGGGGTCCAAAAATCTCACATAGAGCAGTTGCGGGTTGGGCCGAACCTACCCAAGCCGGTTTTGGGTAGGGCAGAAGCCGTTCAGGGGATTGGCAGGTCGTGCAGAACCTGTGAATGGTGGTTCTGGGTCAGACAGATTTGTTTTGACCCATTTCAAGTTAGTCCGGACTTGTTTGGATCCAATCTGAATATTGGAATGAGTTACCTCACATATAGGGGTCTGATCACAACTACGACGGTGGACCGACTACGTCGATCGGGCATAGGCTAGCTGGATAAACCGCGGCAAAAAGAGCCCATGGCTGGAGCGGCGATGCCTGTCCAAGCCCCATGGGAAGGTTTGGCCGGAGCTGATATAGCGTCAGATGTTGTTTTCGGTTGGTTAGGTACCATCGCAGGAGGGAAAGCCAGACAAGGTCTGATTTCAGGGTGTGGACGATGGTCAGTCGACGACCTGGATTAGCAACTCTGGCGGTGGCGTAGGCTTGACGTGGTAAGGGTGGAGGCGGTCGAACCATGCGACGACGAGCGGTTAGCCTGTGGCGGCGTTGTCGCTACAGGTGGTCACCTGCGTGCACGATAGGAGGCGGTCTCAGCTGGATGCGGCCAGAGGCGGGGTCGGTGAGGTCTCCTGGGCTGGTTTCGCACGGAGGAGGCTAGAGGCTAGTCCAGGCGGACAATGGAGGAGGCCATGAACTGTGGTAGCCGAGGGGAGTTGGCATGCTGAGGAAGACTAGGCGGTTGGCGGTCGAGAGCTACCCAAAGGAGGGTCCCACTCAATTGGCCTTGGATGCTTCCAAAGGAAGCATCCTTTTTTTTTTTATATTATATAGTATTTCATGCTTCAGGGGGAAATAAATAAAGTTGAACAAGTTGGCCAATTGCAGTATCACCTCCGCATACCCTTTTGTCGAACTTTCATCAAGGCTATACATAGCCTTTATTAATTTTTAAATTATTAAACTTATTTTTAAAAACTTATACTTCATTAGGAATCAATCAATTTAACCACTTTATTTTAAATCAAGCTTCCTAGAAAAGCAACCCCTCGTTAGAAAACAATGACATGACCGGTATGGAACCGTCTTTGAATTATGTTCGAAACTTGACCAAAAAATAAATGTTCGCTAGTATGAACCTCAAAAAAATAATACGAACAAATATATTGTTATTTAATTTTAAACTGAAACATCCATTTTTCGATCCGTACAAAAAACTTATGATGACCATAACTTGGTCATTTGTAATCAGATCGACGCACGGTCTGTTTAGTTGGGAATGATTTGAAGCTCTATACTTAATTAACTGCAAATTAATTTTTTTGGTTCGAAATTAGATTGACGCATGGTCTGGGTTAGGACCGATTTGAAGCTCTTTACTAAATTTACTACAAGTTAATTTTTCTTTGACTTAGCAAATTCACATAATCACTTTGATACTAATTGAAGGTATCGGGGCACATAACAAAATACGGTGGGATGAGAATTTTAAAATTTTCATCACTGGAGAAATGTAAATTTTTCGTCTCTGATGATCCGAGCCCCAATATAGGTCCATGGATCTTGTGGGAATTTAATAAGCACAAAATAAATAAACAAAAGTGTGCCTTGTTTGATTCGCGGCGTGTTCGACTGCAACTTGTCATCAATGATCGTTGCTTGAAGGATCCGCAACCGAACCCCTCTAGATCATCCACACACGCTTCAAGAAACTATGTGAACGTCGATCATCGAATTCTGAGTGCTAGCGCATAGTTTCGAAAATTCGTTTGATGTCGTGATGATCACCTCGACTCCATTCCTACGATCCACAAAGATGTCCTTGGATTGATTGCTTAAATGATGTCTTTCTCTCATAAGGATGCGGGAGGAGGAGAGAGGAGTTATCAATCCATTGGGAAATGATTTTTATTACACATGGAAATGAGCCTCTCATGTACTTATATAGTGGATAAGAAAAATACCTGGTTAGGGTTCCCAACCCCCATATATCTAACATCCACTAAATAATAAATAAATAAATAATTATGAAGAACTAACAGAGTCATAACGATTATTTATATTTTATCACATACTTGTAACATATATTAAATATATATATTATGTGATAAACCCAAGTCATTAACTCCACTCGCAATTTCTACTAATATTAAATGAACCTTGAATATTAAATATAATATTCATTCATATAATATTATTCCATGTATTTATAATAACGCTTATTAATACTTTTATTAAATAAATTCAATCCAATTATTCTACACTTGAATAATAACGAATCTATTTATTTATTGGTGATCGATAAATCTTGGACAACTCTCAGATCCCGTGGTGGGGCCCATAATGTCCCATTTATCTATTCAGTAAAATAGGGCAGAATCTTGAAAGCATTATTGTGTGTGACCTTCTAGGCCCTCATCTCAATAGTAGTGAATAATATTGACACAACAAGAGTGGAATCTAAAAACCCATCATGACCCCTAAAGAGATAAGAAGTAGTCATAACAATGACAACTAACACACACACACACACTGTGTAATATAATATCTTTGTCATACAATATCTCATAAAGTAGGATGCACACTTGTGTCATCGTCCTTTTCTTGCTTTATTATTTGTTGATCTAACTGGACGGACTTACCTTCGACTACCATGACCATAGATTTAATGAAGGCACTACCATCATGATCAACCAGGCTAGAGATATCACTTTCTCAATTCGGAAGCGAGAAATTTAGTCTTGATCATTCATCCAAGGTCATACCACCAATGACACACCCAATACAAACTACCTCACCACGACTTCATTGTCATAGTTTTCACCTTGCATCAAAGTATGCAATCAAATAGAACACATTGATAATGATCTCAAGTCAGGAGACCAATACACACGACCGTAGATAGAAACATCCAATGACACCCAAAACATGTGGTGTTCCTATTGGTGGGTCTATCCTCATGATCTCATTAATAGAGATCACCAAGTGCAAACTTCATGATAAGAAGTCTCAATGCTTATGATCCCCCAAAACCCGGTAGTCAAATCTCTACTATGTCCAGTCAGTACGACGTATCTAGACCATAAGACATTTGTTTAAGATTAATGTCATGGTATCTTGAGGTTCTCATTATAGCCTGAGATCTACTATAACCTTTTGATACGACAATTAATCTATGAACATTACCATTAAATAGTGGAAACAGAAATATCTACACTATAATGGTAAGAATACATCATGTATATCTAACTGTATACACGATATGGTAATCAAAAGTACTATATAGTTGGGTCTAGGGAACCCACTATTACAACAAAAGTGGTTTGTTTGGCCATGATTTTAGGGCGGAGAGGTGGTGGTTTCTTTGTGCTAGATGCTCGGGTAGTGATGGAATAAATAATTGATTTATAATGATTGAAATGACTGGGTTAGTTTGGTTAATTTTATGTGAATGGTTAATGAATAATTAAATGATGGGTTGTGTGATTAAATGTGGTTGATGCTATGTAATGAAAATAATGGGATGATTAAATGGAATTGGTTGGGAATGTGAAATGAGGCTTTTGGCTTGTTGTGTGGTGTTATGCATTTAGAGGTGGAAGCGAAAGTGGCAGTGTTGTGAGTTGGTTATATTTGTTTGTGAACCCATAGGTTAAGCTTGAGTGTTTGATATTATATATATACTTGTATATTCTTTGTAATTTCTATACACACCCCACCCACGTCGAGCACCATGTGCCGACACCCGCATAGTCACGCAGGGGGGGGGGTCCCGATATTCGATGAGGAGGATGGATGGATGAGTACCCACTCTTTCCCACTTTCTATTCCAGGAGAGGTATATAATGGATTGGATTTGATCGCCGAAGGCCTTTTAGTGAATTAGATGGTGGTTGTGATAACTCAGGTGTTTTCGGGCGAGATGTGATGGCCCAGGTGTTTTCGAGCGGGATGTGACTGTGCTTGTGGGGCGGTGGCCCAGGTGTTTTTAGGTGAGATCGATATGATATGGCCTTTCTTGTGGGGTGGCTTATGACGGGGTTCATGCATGGTATGAGGCGGGAACGAAGTTGATAAATTGCAAGTTCACGATACTCTACTACTCTAATTATGGAAGTGGTTGTGATAGCCAAGCTGTTTTTGGGAGAGTTATGATGTGGCTTTGCTTGTGGGGTGGCAAGCCCAGGTGTATGCATCTGAGGTGTGTTGTGACTATGCTTGTGGGGCGGTGTGGTATAAAGAAGAGATGAGAGCGCTAGGATGTACGACGTTGGGGTGTTATATTGACATACTAGCGGGAAATTGGTGTGGGGTACCCTTATCGATGTGGTCCTTGTTATATTATATTACTCAACTTTCGCTATTTGGTGAGCATGCCTTAGTGAGGTTGTGTTTGGTTAGTATACCTGTATAGGTGTTGACAGAGCAAATTTACATGCATATTTTTGATCAAATAATGAGTATTTTTTACTGTTTTCAATGATAAACCCCATGTATTTACATGTTTTATTAAAATAATGGGTAATTTGAGTTTTAGAATAAAAATGAGCAAAATTGTGAAAAATGCATAATTCTGGATTTTTGGACAGATTTTGACCACAAGAGTATTTTTATCATTTCTCATAAAATATATTTCCAAATATTGTGATCAAATTTTTTCCAGAATCATGATTTTATTTCATCCAATTTTGTCTTCTAGACCAGGATCTGATTTGGCCATCTAAAGGGCCTAAAAATTCATTGAAGTTGGAAATTTGTTCGGGCGGACAGCGTGGACCCCACCACCGTAACAGATGCACAATTCGGTCTCCATAGCTACAATTTTGGTGATTCTATCTGGATATGGAAGAGGACTCATAGGCGTGCTCACCCATTAAATTCCATGGAGTTTTGTATCCATTAAGGTGGATATTGATTGTTATACATTTAAAGGAAGCTTCCTGGAAATTTCGGCCAAAAAAAGTCCTATTAAATGAAAATTTCATAACTCCTTCATCCGGTGTCTAAAGGGGCTGAAATTTGGAGAGTGAACGGAAAACATATTTATGAACAACTTTGAAGAAGGGGTCCACACATGAAACTTCCATTTAATGGGTCAAGAACGTGAAAATTTTCAGAGTACAGATTTATGTCTATAAAAGGAGGCCCTCATCTCCTTCCCAAATCATCCCATTCTCCATCCATTCCTTCAAGGCACCAAGGAGGAGATCTCCACCGAGGGAGGCCGGCCGAAAATCTTCCCCCTTTGTTTTTAATTTATTTATTTTCTTTATTTTTGTTGGACTCACCTATTTTGATAATCCCAAATCATGTTTGGATACTGATCATGATATATCAAGCCATTTACAAATCCTTTTTAATCTGTATTCATATTATTTATTCTGAACAATTTATATTTTTTAGTCTCATGACTTTGTTTCATCAGCTTACAGTTTATATTTCTCTAAGTATAAGTTCACTGTTAAAGGCTACTGGTAAGAGCCTTCTGTTCAAGGTCACCGTTATAGCTCACTGTTACTCTAGGTCACTCTAAGTCACTGATGCTAGAAGGTTACCGTTGAAGATCTACGGTCACTGTCACAAGTCTACCGTTGATCTGCTTATCAAAGTCTACAGACAAAGAGTCACCGTCACAAGGTCACTGCTGTGACAAGGCTTCTGTTAGAAGTCCACTGTCAGACTCTTTCTTAAGTCTTCTGTTGAGAGCTTCGCAGTTCAAGTCTACCGTTGGACATGTCTACCGTTAGTAGAAGGCTACCGATAGACAACTCCTACTATCGATATAGTCTACTGTTGTCCAAGTCTACTATTAGAAGAATTATGCAGATAGAAAAACTCCACCATTGACGAAGTTACCTATTAAGATAGTCTACCACTGGAAAGGTCACTGTTAAAACAGTCTGATGTTACAGAGCTACCGTTAGAAGCTTACTGATTAAAGTCTACCGCTGAACAAGCTTACTGATTGAAGTCTACCGCTGAACAAGCTTACTGATTGAAGCCTACTATTAAAGGTATACTATTGAGCCTACCGATGAAGTCCACTGATGAGGAGCTACTGTTACACAGAGTAACAACTACCGATACAAGGCATCCACTGACACAAAGTCCACCGTTACAAGTCTACTGACAGAGAGCTACTGTTGGAAGATGACTGTTAACTAGTCACTGCTACTCAAACTCTATACCTTGTCAATATTATTAATATAATTATAATGTTAATTTTTGATGCTTTTAATTCACGTGCTAGTAATTAATGATGTTGTTGGAATTTCAGGAACCTTACCTCATACCTGTAAAAAGTGTAATCATTCCTCTTGACCGGAGGTGAACATGTATAAAAGGGAACCTCGAAGATGAACAAAATAAGTAGATAAAAGCCCTTTCCATGCACATATGAACCAACCTGGTGATACAAAAAGACTTACATTCATATAAGAAGAAGGAAGTCTACACACTGAATCCATAGAACCTGAAGGAACAAAGAGCTTCTGACCTAACAAGCTGATCATCTCTACATCTGGAAGTTAGAACCTGAAAGTTGTGACACTCTTTTTTGGAGGAAACTTGCAAAGAAGGACCAAAACCTCATTTCCTTCATTTCAAGGAGTCCAGAGCTGATCTTCCAACACATAGAGCATTCTAAAACTTCTTCCCAATATCTTTAGCTCTACTGTGTTTAAGTATTTTACATTTGTGAGCAGTGTGTATGTCATACACACACTGAATCTTATGCTTAAACTGAGGGATACTGAAAATCCCCATTCCAAACTCTCTTTACATTTGTTTCCCATGCATAACTGTGGAATAATACTAGTGTGGCTTGGTAGTTTATTTTTCCCACGTAGAACTGTGGTAGAGGTTGCAAAACCTGAACAGTTTGTGAAAACTGTTGTAAAGCCCGATACAGGCTGTGTATCATTTTTTAATATAATTGCTTGGTGGAAGGTGATCACCAAGTAGAGAGGACTAGGTCTTGACTTAAGACTGAACCTCTTGTTTAAATTGTTGTATTCATCTTTCACTTACTCTATTTTACCTTTATCCGCTGCTTATATTTGCAAAGACAAAAATCTGTTTTTACATTCACTCTGATAGTTAGTTTTGGTTAGTGTGTATATGTGATTCATTTAGTAAAATTGTTTCAAAAGTCAAATTAGTACTCGTACTGATTCAACTGAGGAGTAATAAACCTTTGAGAAACCTATTGAACAATAAGTCACTTATATCTCTACTGCCTTAATTAATTGGGATGTCTTAATTTGGGGGATTTTAATCCTAAAATTTTTTAACATAAATTTTAATTGGAACTCAATTCACCCCCCTCTTGAGTATCCAATCCGACCAACATTTGGTATCCGAGGTTTTTTTATTCATACCATCAAACCAAGTTTTTCAAGTTTTTCAGTTTATTTTCAACTGTGATTTTAGTTGTATATTAAAGATCTCAAAATTTCTGTTATATCTAAATTTTCAGTTCTGTAAACTCTTAATTTTCTATGGATAACCGAGTTGAGGGTGCTGATACTAACAGACCACCTTTCTTTAATGGAAATAATTATGGTCAGTGGAAATTGAAAATGAAAATGTATCTTGAAAGCTTAGGACCTGAAATTTGGGACACAATTGAAGAAAAACATATATTACCTGCTACTGCTAGGGACACATGGTCTCAAGTAACTAAAACTATTTATAATAACAATTGTAAAGAAATGAATGCCTTATATTATGCTTTGGGTGATGAAGAATTTAATAGAATATCTTCCTGTAAGACTGCTTTTTAAATTTGGGATACTCTGACTGTTTCTCATGAAGGAACAACCAATGTTAAAGAAATGAGATTAAATACCTATGCTATTAAATGTGATAATTTTAAGATGAAGACTGATGAGTCTATCTATGAAATGTATCTCAGGTTTAATGAGATAGTAAACACCATGAATCTTCTTGGGAAACCAGTGGACAACAAAGACCAAATCATGAGGCTGCTTAGATGCCTACCTTACAGATGGAGAGACACTTCTGTATCAATCCGAGAATCATGTGACATCAACAAGCTACCTGTAAAGGAGATAATTGGAAAACTAATGATGTATGAAGAAGAGATTAAGGTGAATCAAGAAATATAAGAAGAACCAAAAAGGAAGTCAGTAGCATTCAAGACTTATTCCTCAAAAAGCAAAGACAAAGAAAAAGTTCAAGTACCTGTAGACAGTTCTACAAGTGAAGAGTCAAATTCAGATAGTGATGAGGAGATGGCACAACTTGTCAAAAGATTCAAAAGATTCTACCGAAAGAAGAAATTCTTTAGGAAGTCAAACTTCAAAGGAAAGTATGATCATAAAGGAAAATGGAAGAAAGATAGGAAGTGGAATGAGAATACAAGTGAAATAGTATGCTATGAATGTAAATGAAAAGGTCATGTGAAAGCAGACTTCCCCAAGTTGAAATTCAAGAGAAAATATAATGAAAAGGGCAAAGGCTATAAAAAGGATATGAAAGAAACTTGAAGTGCTTTGGAAGACAGTTCTAGTGAATCTAATGCTTCAGACTCAGAACATAACAAACATGAAAATCTATGCTTTATGATAGAGACATCTGAGGTAACAATTAATTCCCCTGTGCATAATACTTATTATTATGGGAATGAAAGTGACTCTCATAATAATGAAGATATTACCAAGGAAGAATTATTTGAATATTGAAAAATGCTTGAGGATACTTTTAATGAACTCAAGGACAAATATAAGTCATTAAAGAGACAACATGCTTTAAATGCGAATTACAAGTCAAATATGGACATAGAAAAAGAGAAATTTGCTAAACTGCTGAAGGAAAATACAGAGTTAAAATTATCTAATGAACAATTAAGAAAGGATATTGAGAAGTTCACTTCTGGTAGGGATACCTTGACACAATTACTAGGAAAAAATATTTCTCCAAAGTATACAACTGGTCTAGGATATCAGCCCGGACAGAGACAAATTAGCAAAACCAAATTTGTTCCAAAATCTGGACAGTTCACTACTAGTTCCGGACCATATTTTGAGAAATAATTTTCTAAAGGACCTAACAAAGTATTTATGGCTCAAAATATGTTTTTTTATTTTAGGAAACCTATAAAGAAAATATGGGTTCCCAAAGTTTTACTTGCTAACCTCTCTGGACCCAAGAAGATCTGGGTACCAAAATTACCCCATGTTTAATCTGTTCTACAGGGTAATTGCTTAAAGAGTTACTGTAAGACCTTATGGTACTTGGACAGTGGATGTTCAAGACATATGATAGGAGACTATTCTTTCCTCAAGAGTTTAATTAAAGTTGATGGTGGGCATGTCACCTTTGGTGATAATGCAAAAGGAAAAATCGTCGGCTTAGGCCAGATTGGTAACCCTGATACAATATTAATTTCTAAAGTACTTTTTGTTGATGTATTAAAGTACAATTTACTTAACATATCTCAGTTATGTGATGATGGATTTAATGTTAAATTTGAAAATTATGCATGCCATGTTTTTAATTCAAAAAATGATTTAGTTTTAACTGCATGTAGAAATGAGAATGTATATGATGTTGATTTAAATTCCTTAGCCAAACAAAATGTTTCCTGCTTGAATGCTTTTCATAAAGAGTCTTGGTTGTGGCACAGAAGGTTAGGACACTGCAATGTGCACTCACTTAGGAAGCTATCTAAGAAAAGTTTAGTTAGAGACTTACCTAAATTATAATTCCCACTTGACAAAGTGTGTAATCCCTATCAAAAGGGAAAACAACACAAAGTTTCTTTCAAAACAAAGAAAGAAGTTTCAACTTCTCAACCACTTGAATTGGTTCACATGGATTTGTTTATACCATCAAGAGTTTCAAGTTTAAACGGGAAGAACTATGTTTATGTTATTGTATATGACTTTTCTAGGTATACTTGGGTATACTTTCTAGCTCAAAAAAGTGAAGCTTATTCCTATTTTTTCAAATATTCCAAGTCTGTAGAAAATCTTAGTGGACTTAGAATTAAGACCCTAAGAAGTGATCATGGACGTGAGTTTGAAAATCATGAGTTTGAATCTTAATGCTCACACAATGGCTATAGACACAACTTTTCTTCCCCTAGGACACATCAAAAAATGGTGTAGTATAAAGGAGAAATAGGACCCTTCAAGAAATTGCTAGAACAATGCTCAATGAGTATGACTTACCTGTTTATTTTTGGGCTAAAGCTGTAAATATAGCTTGTTATATTATCAATATAGTTTTAATTAGACCTGTTCTAAAAAGGACCCCTTATGATCTTTGGAACAATAGAAATCCTAAGGTTAATTACTTTAGAGTTTTTGGTTGCAAAGTCTTTATTCTTAATACTAAAGATAATCTTGACAAATTTTCTCCCAAAAGTGATGAAGTAATTTTCCTGGGTTATTCTATATCAAGTAAGACCTACAGAGTGTTCAATAAGAAAACCAAATGTGTTGAAGAATCAGTTCATGTCAAATTCGATGAGACTGATCCACATGAGCCCAAAACCTCTATTGAACATCTTGAGGAAGACTTGTCAAATCCGAACCTTAATGATAAAGATAGTGAATCCCCTGTAAAAATATCCAGTTCTGGAATTTTTCCAGAATTTGCACCTGTTGATTCTGAACCAACAGACAACAATGAAGAATCTAGTTCAACCCTTCCTAGAGGTATTAGGACTCTTAAGAATCATCCTCTAGATGCTGTTGTAGGTGATTTAAATA